>SMDT01000819.1:0-133309 GCA_005392925.1 Aquilaria sinensis
ACTGATGTCTTTCTTCCTTTGCAGAAATGGGCGAGGACACTACTGCATTCTACAAAGCCCTTTTCACTGGCCAGTCCGCGAAGGGTGATCAGGCTAAGAAAGCAACCTCCCGAAGACGGAAAACGTCCGGGGCTGGGCCGTCTGTTTCTAAACGGGCGAAGAAGGATGTGCCCCCTCCCCTTCCGGAGATTTCCGAAGAGGTGGGCGAGGAGCTTGAGGCTGCTACTGCCCCTCAGCCCGAGGTTGCTGCTGAGGTCCTTCCTCAAAGTCCTACCCCTTCGCAGGCTCTCCTGGACGACGTGGTAGAGGCGCCTTCTGCCGAGGAGCGGCACCGAATAAAAGGCAAGGGGATTTCTGCCGAAGAGACCCCGGCTTCCGACGAGGACGTCGTCAAGGTGCCAGCAGGTTTGTTCTTCTAACAAACTATGGTACTTCTCCTTTTTTCATGATCTTTGAGATTTTCTTTTCTTGACCCCCTTTTGTTTTGTTTGTGTAGAGGAGTTGCTCACTCCGGGTTGGGCAGCTGAGCATGCCAAGAGGAGAGCCCTTCGGGACGCCCGTATCCCGAAGGGGAAAATCCCGAAGGAGCCTTTCTGGACGTTTACGGAGGACATGAATTTGTACTCCGGAGACTGCCAGCAAATGGCTACGGAGATCTCGAAAGGGGTCTTCACTGATGCCTCCTTCAAGGCTATTGCTGCCGCTCACCCGGGCGACGATTCTCTTGCCGCGAAGCTTTCCGAGCACGCCGCTCAGGTACGCTTTTCGTCTGCCTTCCTCCTTTGAATTTTTTCTAAGTGTTTGGTTTTCTCTTTGTCTTAACGACCTTGCCTTTATCCCTTTGCAGCTTCTGGGCTACGCTGGCTTTCTCCGAGTTCGGGTGGCGAGGCAGACTGAGTTCCGGGCCAAGGCCCTAGAAGCCATAGAAAAAACAAAGGCTATGTGCTCGGAACTGGCTGTCAAGAACCTGCAGCTGGCCCAAGCTGGGGAGAAGGAAGTTGCCGCCCTTCGGGAGGAGTTCCAGGAAGAAAAATATGAGCTTCTGAGGGACTCCTCCCAAAAAATTTCTGACCTCGGCTCTCAAGTGGCAGAGCTGATCTCGGCAAATGATGCGCATCTGAAAGAAAAGTCAGAGGTCGAAGGGCTTCTGGCGAAGGCGCTTGTTGAGAAGGCTGCGCTCAAAGCCGAGGTCGATGCTATGAAGAAGGAGCCGGAAAAGAAGAAAGTGAAGGAGCTGAAGAAGAAGGTCTCAGATTTGAAGAAGGACTTCGAGGAGCTTGAGGTTGAGAAAGACAAGTCTGACCAGATGACCAAGGTTGGTTTTCAGGACGGATTCTGTCTTGTTCGCCACCAAGTCCTTCAGAGGTTTCCAGATCTGGATCTCTCTTTTCTGGCGGCCCTGGACATTCCCGAGGGACCTCGGTGGACCTGGTCTAAGATTGACCATCTGAACCTGCCTCCTTGTCTTCCGGCGCCGAAGGTGGTGCAAAAGTGCGCAGGAGCCGGAGACTCCCAGGACGCCGAGAAGCCTTAGTTTGTGCTAGGGTCACTGTCCCTTTTTTTCTTCTTTTTTGTACTTCTTCTTTTGGCAATCTTTTTTTGTAAGCACACTTATCTCAATAAAGACCTTGAAAATTTGGCTGTCTTTTCCTGAGATTTTTTGGCTTTCCTTTGATCCGAACTTTATTCGTTCAAGAGACTTCGGAAAACTTGGTCTGTGCTTATCATGGTGACCTCTTTTGCGAAATCCTGACTTGTTCAACTTATGCCCCAGAAAAAATTTTGGCTAAGTCTTTCGCCAGATTTCCTCTGTTGTCCCGAACACGTTTTCTCTGGAGACTTCGGAGAATAACGCCTTTGCTTATTTTAGTGGCCACCTTTACGGAACTCGCACCACTCGTGCCAAGAAACTTTTTGGCTAAGAAACTTTTTATACCTTAGAGAAAATTTTCCTTTCTTTGTTCAGCACGGTCTCTTTTGCCGAGATCCTAAGCGTAAAATTTTCTTAAGGCGTCCGAATGCCACGTATTTTTCAATTCTACACCTTCGGAATCGCCGAGCTTGTAGACCCCTTTTCGTACTTCGGCAAGAACCAGGTAAGGGCCTTCCCAGTTGGCGCGAAATACTTCGTGGGATGGCTTTCGAGGTGCGAATTCATTCTTTCAGAGAACGAGGTCTCCTCTCTTTATTCCTTTTGGCCTTGAGCGCAAGTTTATGGCCGTGGCCACTCTTTGCTGAAAAGCTTTTCTTCTTAGTTCGGCTATTTCTCTGTGCTCGCCGACGAGGTCGAGCTTGGTTCTTAGGCCGAGGTCATTTCCATTTTCATCAAAAACTTGTACTCGAATTGATGGTTGCACTACCTCGATTGGGATGATGGCTTCTGTACCAAAAACGAGTGAAAAAGGCGTTTCCCCCGTGGCTCTTCGGGGTGTTGTTCGGTAGCTCCACAGTACACTTTGGAGTTCGCCTGGCCATTTCCCTTTTGCTTCCCCTAGCCTCTTTTTCAGACCATCTTTTATGGTCCTATTAGATACCTCTACTTGGCCATTGCTTTGAGGATGGGCTACTGGGGCGAAGTGCATCTTTATTCCGAGGTCGTTGACAAAGTCCTGGAACCCTTTGTCAATAAACTGGGATCCATTGTCGGCTACCAGTATCCTCGGTATGCCAAATCTGCATACAATGTTCTTCCATACGAACTTCTGCACTTCTTTAGCTGAGATAGTTGCTAATGGTTCTGCCTCGACCCATTTAGAGAAGTAGTCTACTGCGACCACGCAGAACTTCACGCCTCCGGGGGCTGTTGGAAGCGGCCCGATGAGGTCTATGCCCCAAACCGCGAAGGGCCAGGGATAGTCAGCCGAAGTCACCATTTCCGAGGGTGCCCTCTGGATTTTTGCGTGTTTTTGGCAGCTCTCACATTTTCGGACGAAATGTCGTGCATCCTTTCTTAGGGTAGGCCAAAAATATCCTTGGCGGAGTACCACTGCGGCGAGGGCGTCAATTCCAATATGTGAACCACAAGCGCCTTCGTGGACTTCTTCGAGGATCATTTCAGTATCCTCTTCGCCAACACACCTCTGTAAAGGATTTGCATATCCCTGCCGATATAGTTCTTCGCCTATTAGGAAGAATCGCCCAGAGCGTCTTCGCACTTTTGCGGCTTCAATGGGGTCTTCGGGGAGTGCGTTGTCCGTAAGATACCTCTTTATTGGATCTTTCCAGCCCTTTTCTGAAGTTACTATGCTCAGTACTTCAATGCTCGGGTGGTTTAGTACCTCGGTGTACGTTTTTGCCTTTGCCAGGCAATCTGCTTCGGTGTTTTCCCGACGAGGTACATTTTCGATGCGTATGGTGTCGAACTCTCGAATGAGCTTCGTCACCAGTTCGTGGTATTTTGCCAAAATTGGGTCTTTCGCGCCGTAGTCCCCTGCCGTTTGCCGAACTACCAGCTGGGAGTCACTGTGAGCCTTCAAGTTTCTTACTCCAATTTTTCTGGCCAGGCGCAACCCTGCTATCAGAGCTTCATACTCAGCCACATTATTAGTGGCACTGAAGTTGAACTTGATGGCCTTTATCACCTCTAGACCTTCGGGTCCTCTGATGATTACTCCGGCTCCTTGGTGTTCGGAACCTGAGGCTCCATCCACATGCAGCGTCCATTCTGGCTCACCTTCGCCAAGATCCAGGTGGCTATCTTCGGTGGTAGGTACTTCGGCGATGAAGTCAGCTAGTGCTTGAGCTTTTATGGCTTTCCGGGGTTCATAAATAATGTCGTGTTCGCCGAGTTCTATACACCATTTGGAAAGCCTTCCCGAATGATCAACTCTTTTCATAACATCCCGTAGAGGCAGACTACTTCGGACGATGATGGGGTGAGCCTGAAAGTATGGCCGCAATCTTCTTCCTGCCAGCACCAAGGCATATATGGCTTTTTGGAGCAATGGGTACCTGACCTCGGCGCCGTGCAGGGATTTGCTTACGTAATAAACTGGCCATTGTCTCGGCCCTTCCTCTTTCACAAGGACCGAGCTCACTGCTTTTTCTGAAACAGCGAGGTACAGGATGAGGGGCTCTCCTTCACGAGGTTGTCGCAGAGTAGGCAGTCGAGACAAATAGATTTTAAGTTCTTCCCAGGCTTTTTGGCAATCCTCATTCCAAGGATGGTCACCATCCCCGAGGTCGTTTTCTCTTCTTGCTGCCTTAGTAAGGACTTTGAAGAATGCCCGACACCGATCTCCGTACCTGGAGATGAACCTGCTAAGAGAGGTTATCCTTCCAGTGAGTCTCTGCACGTCTTTCACTGTGACAGGAGTTCGGAATTCGAGCAGAGCCTTAATTTTTTCTGGGTTAGCATCAATGCCCCTTTCTGATACCATGTAGCCCAGAAATTTTCCCGAGGTCACGCCGAAGACGCATTTTTCGGGGTTAAGTCGAATTCCGAATATTCTGAGTTGCTGGAAGGTTTCCTCTAGGTCTGTGACATGGTCTTTAGGCATCTTACTTTTGACTATCATGTCATCAACGTAGACTTCCATGTTCCTCCCTATTTGGTTATGAAAGACTTTGCTCATCAGCCTTTGGTAGGTGGCTCCTGCATTTTTGAGCCCGAAGGGCATCCTAGTGTAACAATATGTTCCACCTTCGGTGATGAACGCGGTTTTTTCTTCATCTTCGGGATCCATCCTTATTTGATGATACCCACTGAAGGCGTCGAGGAAGCTTAGGAGCCCATATTCAGCAGTTGAGTCGACCAACTGGTCTATCGGTGGGAGAGGATAGGAATCTTTTGGGCAGGCATCGTTCAAGTTTCTGAAGTCGATGCATATCCGGAGTTTACTACTTCCTTCTTATGTAGCTATAACCACATTGCTCAGCCATTCGGGGTACTTGACCTCCCTAATTATGTTTGCGTCCACCAAGCGCTGTACTTTGGTTTTGATGAATTTACTTTTGTGAACCGAGATGCCTCGTTTCTTTTGCCGGACAGGTTTTGCTTCCGGGCTTACTTTAAGGCTATGTTGTATTATGCGAGGGTCTACCCCTGGCATATCCTTCGGCGAGTAGGCGAACAGTTCTTTATTCATCAGTAGAAAGGATACAAGGTTTTTCTTGTCGCCTTCGACCAGATTTTTCCCTATTCGGGTATTTTGGCCGGGGACAAGTTCTACTTCTTCCGTTTCTATCTCTGAAAGCTTTTCCGCCTCGCCCAATTTTGGTTCTTCGGTGGGTAGTGTCCCTCCTGCTAGAGTTTGTGAGAAGTTGGCTGCTGGGGCCTTTCGGGCTTTGACAAACACCTTTCTGACCTCGGCTTGGTCTATGAAAATTTCGGCGTCTCTGTCCTTTGTGCGAAGTGATTCTCTTAGTGATAATGGTATATGTAGTCCTTCGACCTAAGATCATCAAGGTTCCCTACATGTGAGTCACATACTTTGATACTTTCCTTTGTTGCTGGTAACTGTGTGAACTTGAAGGAGGTCATTGGGTATGTCACATATCATGCGGAGGGATTTGTATGATCAAGATGGGATTTGTCCCTCCTATGTAACGGGAGTGATATCTTCGGGCCCCTTGATAGAGTAAGACTTAGAAAAATGCATGGCCATTCTCGGATGAGTTGATTTACGATATCAATGTCATCGGTTTAAGTTGGTCTACTCGGTAATCAAGAAACCAAAGATTGGGCTATACGAGAATGACACATTCTATGTCTCGTGCTTAGTCTTGATATCTTGGACAAAGGGACAATGGCATATATCGGTGATGATCATAAAGGTTTAGTCGAATCATCGACAATCTTGTCACTTGGGTAGCAATGATGTGTTGCTAGACACCGCTCATTGCTTATGATCATAAATGTGATTTATGATCATTGCCAACGTGGTAAGAGCCTATTGGGTCACACACATAGAGCTATTTGGATCATTAGAGTGCATGGGCTAATAATTTGGGTTTTGGTTTCACAATAATTTCGTATTAATAATGGGCCCAATAGTTGAGCCATTATTAAGCCCGAAATTAAAGCCTAATTGGATTAGGGCTTTGAAACCCATTAGGCCTGGAAGTTGAGTCTCACTATAAATACAACTTCTAGTGAGAAATTCGCAGGTCTCCTTGCCCTAGCATCCCAAAAGGATAGCCGCACTCTTCTCTTGCAATTCCTTGGAGGATGCAAGCTAGCACTACGACCGCAAGAGAAACATATCTACCGGGACGCGGTGGAAGCGTGGTGATCCCGAGAGGCTCATGTGGATACCATAAAGAGCTTGAACACGTCAACTGTTCAAGTTTTTTTATTTGACTGTACTGTTGAGTGAGAGATCTCAACCGAAAATTAGGTATGAAAATTTTTGAACACTCGGTTTACCCCATTTCACTTGGATCCTGGAGGGTTTCGGTTAAATTCTGCTGTGCTGTTTGGCTCCCGAAACCCAACAGTGGTATCAGAGCTACTGGTGAAACCCTAAATCGGGATTGATGTTGAATCGCATGATGTTATGTGTTCGGTTTTTTTTCGGCCATGATTAATTAGATTGATTCATGATGCATGAAACCGGAACTTGTAATGAACATATGACATATATGAAGAAATGACACTAATTGGTTAATGAGATTAACCCGAAATTGAATGGTATGAGATACCTATATGGATTAGGATTCTTGCAATAGTTGCAAAAACCCTAGCTTTGTTCGGATTCGGCCTATTCGGGCACCGAAAGTAAGGTATTTTTGGTGGCTTGAATGGAGGAGTCTCGGGTGCCTACTTGCTCGAAATAGAAGATTTTGGGCTAAGCAATTGTAAGACAATTTTTTGCGCCGGGGGGCGCTGCCCCCCACGCCCCCCACAAGGGCAGCTCCCCTTGACCCCGTCTGCTGACCGGCCAGCGGGACCGCCGTATGCAAAGCGCCACATAAATAAAAACTGGTTAATCAACGCATGTCAATTGGCATGCATTTTTGTTGAATGAGATTTGACATGATATGCTGATTGGTGTTTGAAGCATGGTGCATGGTTATAGCCCTTGATTGGTTGTACTTGTAAATACGGCCTGCGAGTCGTGCCTTCTCTTGTTACTCTCATTGTACATTCTCTTCTCACCTTACTCCCCTCGAATGTAACTCGAGGTTTCTATTATTGATGTAATGGTACATTATGGGATCATCCAAGGTGAGTCCCAAAGGGGTTTTTTAGGTACCTTGGGCCTCAAGTATGCCGGGGGTACTTCAAGACTTCTTGAAGTCCTTCGAGAAGTGGGAGTTTCATTGAGTTTTGAAAAGTTTTGAGGTTACTTGTTGAGTAAGCAAGGAAACTAAGTTGCAAGCGAATATAACCAAGTGTCATGAGCTTGAGGTGTAAGTTTTAGAACCCTTGGCAACCTGGCAGTGTTGGAAATCATGGGGTTGTAAGGAAAGGTTTCAAATGCACCGAGGTTATGAGGTTTAATAACCTAGCTACATAGTTCTCACCACAATTCCCTTGCACAACGAAGTTAAGGAGAGGTTATATAATAAGTCAGGCGTAAGCTAAGGCTTACGAGGCACAAGTTGAGGGCTAGACTTGTGAGCCACGGAGTGACGCCCGTGAGAAAGTTAGAAAATTATGTGAGGAGTGGTCCTTCGGGATCCGAGTATGCATATCCATATATTTACATATATGAGAGGTCCCTCACACTGCGAGAGCCAGCAGAGAGTATGCATGAGTTATTTCATATCTGTCCACAGTTTTACTGTTGGTACATGAGGTTACCCCTTACTGAGAATCTTGGATTCTCACCCTTACTGTTTTGTTGTGCAGATACAGAAGGAGTTGGGCCGAGTGACCGTTGAGGGTTACTCTGGTAGTAGTTTTTGGTGCACAGGTAGAATACCTGAGTTTTGTTGATTCTAGTATTTATTTGTTTGGATGCTTGTTGGTCTTGCACAGTACTAACTAATTTGCTCATTGGTTACAGAGCCTAGTGCACATTGGACATAGTCAGGCATAGCTAGACCTAGTTGGGTCCAGAGGAGTCTCTAAAGCTCGCCACTGGGATTCACATCCAAGGTGGGAGTTAGTATGAGAAGATCTCAGTAGAGGATTTTGTATGTGTACATAGTACTCTAGTTGCCTCCTTAGTTATGAAATGAAGAGTCATGGACTCGAGGATTGCTTTCTGGGCGGGGGCATTAGCTACTATATGTATGAATGCTCACGCATGTTGCTATGTGTAGTTAACTCATATAAAGGTTGATTTGTATGCTTTGACTGCTCTACTTGTTTTATATGAAAAATTGTGGCCACATTAACATTTTATGGTTTTAAATAACCCGTCAAAGCATAAAGAGCATGCATATTGCATATTCTAGGATAATCAACTAGTGACATGGATTTAATCCACGCACATATCAATGAGTCCAACTGCAATCCGCCGTGAGACCAAGTTCTCACAGGTGTCCTGGGCAGGGGCCAGGGACAGCCGTGTCACCGACCCACCATGAGAACACTTCATGGATCGTTATTTGAGTGTCATAAGTGATTCTCATAGTGATCATGGTATATGTAGTCCTTCGACCTAAGATCATCAAGGTTCCCTACATGTGAGTCACATACTTTGATACTTTCCTTTGTTGCTCGTAACTGAGTGAACTTGAAGGAGGTCATTGGGTATGTCACATATCATGCGGAGGGATTTGTATGATCAAGATGGGATTTGTCCCTCCTATATAACGGGAGTGATATCTTCGGGACCCTTGATAGAGTGAGACTTAGAAAATGCATGGCCATGCTCTAATGAGTTGATATACGATATCAAAGTCATCAGTTTAAGTTGGTCTACTCAGTAATCAAGAAACCAAAGATTGGGCTATACGAGAGTGACACATTCCATGTCTCGTGCTTAGTCTTGATATCTTGGACAAAGGGACAATGGCATATATCAGTGATGATCATAAAGGTTTAGTCGATTCACCGACAATCTTGTCACTTGGGTAGCAATGATGTGTTGCTAGACACCGCTCATTGCTTATGATCATAAATGTGATTTATGATCATTGCCAACATGGCAAGAGCCTATTGGGTCGCACACATAGAGCTATTTGGATCATTAGAGTGCATGGGCTAATTATTTGGGTTATGGTTTCACTTTAATTTTGTATTAATAATGGGCCAAGGAGTTGAGCCATTATTAAGCCCGAAATTAAATCCTAATTGGATTAGGGTTTTGAAACCCATTAGGCCTGGAAGTTGAGTCTCACTATAAATACAACTTTTAAGTGAGAAATTCGCAGGTCTCCTTGCCCTAGCCTCCCAAAAGGACAGCCACACTCTTCTCTTGCAATTCCTTGGAGGACGCAAGCTAGCACTGCGAGCGCAAGAGAAACGCATCTGCCGGGACGTGGTGGAAGCGTGGTGATCTCGAGAGGCTCGTGTGGATACCACAGAGAGCCTGAACATGTCAATTGTTCAGGTTTTATGATTCGACTCTACAGTTGAGTGAGAGATCTCAACCAAAAATTAGGTTTGGAATTTTTGAACACCCGGTTTACCCCGTTTCACTTGGATCCTAGAGGGTTTCGGTTAAATTCCGCTGTGCTGTTTGGCTACCGAAACCCAACAATACAACATATATATATAATGGCCAAAAAACTATATAGGCATAAACACTATCTACTACGGGTTAGCACAGACAAACAACTCAAACAAGCACACAACTCACACACACACCACAAGTTCACATTAGGCCGAGGCCGTTAGCAAGCATCATTGTACAATCTTGCACTTCAAGCAACCCCAAAGTTCACCAAATCCACTAGAGCTCCATGTTCATTAGTAAGCTGGCCCAAATCACTAAGAACTTTAGATGCTTGCCATTACTATCGACTAGCCAGCCAAATAACATGAACCTGAAAGCTCACTACATGCCCATCTAGCAAACTAAGATCATATAGCATAAATTGACTATCACTTAGCCGCCATTAACTACTTGTTCATGGAAATTCACCAATAAATGAAGTAGAACATGAACCTTATCTCAAATCCAAGCTTGAGTTCTTGGTTTATACTTGAATGCTCAAGACCAAGCTTGTAACTTAAATGGTGATGTCGCCAAGTGCCGAAAATGAAGAATCCAAGCTTGATTTCTCTTCCAAGCTTCAATTCATCAACAAATTGGCAAGATTTCTACAGCAACTCACCAAGAACTTCAAGAACTCATTTTGGCCTTGCAAGGGTGAAGGTTAACCCGGAATGATGTCTTAATTTTAGGTGGAAACATGCATTAGCCAGGTGTAGGCCATATGGCCTTAAAAATGGCTTAATACCCCTCTCGACCTTGGTTAAATTTGCATGATCTAATGCACTCCATCCATTCTCCTTAGTGACATAATTAGCACTCAAAAGAGTACTCAAAGTAGTCCTTAAACTTTGTTTCTCCGTGTCAACAACATAAATGGTTTTCATGTGCAACTGAGTCCCAAACTTTCTCAGTTTTTCCCTTACACCCTTATTCACATTTTCAATCAAGTCCTTCATGTTTCCTTCATGTTTCCTTTACATTTTTTATTATTATTACATTTCCTTTGTATTCCTGGCCTGGGCCAATCATTGGGAGATGGTCCTAACATACCCTCACCCTCGGTCGGATATCAAGGATGGTGACTCTGACCTTCGAAATGATGGTGATTAAACTTCGGCCCTCCCATCCTTAGTTCTTCAACTATCATGTGTTGTTCTGTCCTTCGGTAGAATTCCCCGAGGTTGTCGAGAGGATCTTTGGAGAAGTCATATAAGAGTTGTGAATCTCTCCAAAGTCCCCTGATCATTGCAAGGATGTGAATTTCAGGGTGGAAGTCTGGCACACTCAAGGCTTCCCTGTTTAACCTCTCGACATAGTCACGAATGGTCTCTCCATTTTTTTGCACTATGTCGAACATCTGGACGAGCATCTTCACTGTCGGTCTGCTTCCAATAAACTGCTGAGTGAAGGCAGTGGACAACTCTTGGAAACCCATTATCATTCTAGGGGCCAGGGAGTTATACCATGCAGCTGCCAGCCTAGAGAGTTTGACCTAAAAGCACTTGTAGAGGATGGTGTCATTAGCACCATGTAACACCATGCTACATCTATACTTCGTGAGGTGGGCTTGGGGATCACTGCGCCCAACATCTATTTCCAAGCGTGGTACTTGGAAGTCCCTTGGCACAGGTGCCTCGACTACTGCAGAGGCAAAGGGTGACTCTTCTCCGATGAAGGTCTCCGACAATTGACCAGACAGGCTTCCAAGCAACCTGCCTTTCCACTTTTTCCAACCTCTCTAGGATCTTCTCCATGAGGATGGTAGTGCTGGTCTCTTATCGTTGCCTGGAGGCCTCTGGCAAGGGAGAACGATGTGTCCTTTTTGGGAAATAACTTTGCCGGTGAGGGGATTGTGACTTGTCGTCCGGTGATGAACTTCGCTGGCGGGAAGTCTTGGGCCCTTTCGACCCCATTTCTCTAGCACATCAACCTCTGGCAGGTACATCCTCTATTGAGGACTCATCGCAGAAGTCCCTACTCCCTAAACTCTGGTGAGTAGACTTAGGACATCTCTCCCAGCATGCAGTTGGTGAAGAAGCCGTTCGGCCCGAAGGTGCTTGAGCCCATCTTTGGTCCAGCTATTGTGTCATTTCAGCCACAATTGAGGGTTGAAAATTGCGCAGGAAGCTCATCATGATCGGCATAGGATGTTCGTCCTTAGGCTAAGAAGTCTCTACAGTGGGTTGTTCAGTTGCTGGATGAGTTTTCGGCACGGACGTGGACTTCGGGAGTCCCTTGTCCTTAGAATGTTGGGTCTCAACAATGGTGACCTGGGAGTGAGTTACCACAGACGGCGCCAAATGATGCTCAACGGCATCCTCATTGTGTAACATAGTGGCCTGAAGTAGGGACTTCCGGAGTGGAGGTTGTCTGAAAGAGAGACTTTTAGTGTGACGGTGCCTGAAATGGTTAAAAGAACAAGGGTTAAGAGCTCCCCAGAATGTGTTTCCAGTGGAGGAGCCTCCGATGCCCAAGTCAGTATTTGGCAAGTGAGGAGTAGAAAATGGAGAGTAAAAGAGTAAAGAGAGTTCTCTGTCTTATCTTACGAAGGTCATTCCTAAGTATTTGTAGGAAGGTGTAAAGAGGAGTCTGTTTGACACAGCCTACTTAGATTATAACATGTGTTTCATCAGATGTGGTCCGTACCTTCAGAGATAGGTATCTCCAGTTGGCCGTAGGCTGTTCTGGCCAGAGGTCAGGGTCGTGTACGAGGCCTTTGTATCATGGTGTATGCGAGGTCCCTGTCCGAGGCTCCTTAACCATTTTTGTCATATCTTCGTGAGACCTCTTTGGAGAAAGAGACCCCTTCGGGGCACCCCTTCGGGATAGGAGGCACCCTTAGGCTTGATATAGCCTTCGAGGGCTACTAGGAGAGGCCTTTCGGCAAAGTGGGCTCTTTTGGAATATGCTTCTTCCTTGCTGAGGGTGGGGATATACATTCATGAAGTTGGTGAACTCAGTCATCCGAGGTTGGTAGTGCACAACCTTTCCGAGGTCATTCCCATTCTCAATCGAGGGAGGTGGTGGGTTACCGAGGTCAGGAGATCAAGGACAGTGTGGGCCCCTCTTTCCCGAGGTTGGTTACTTGTCCTTTCTGAGGGTGGTGCTGGTCTTCACCGATGGTGGTCCTCATCAGAACTTGGGAATTCTAATGGTAGTGGCCCTTTGGCTATCACATAGTGATGCCATTTGTCCCACTAATGCCCCAGCTTTTTTCATGGACCTCATCCAAAGAATGGTGAGGGCTTACTTAGACCACTTTTTTATGCTATTCATAGATGATATATTAGTGTACTCAAAGGATAATGAAGCCCATATGGAACATCTATGGTTGGTACTTGCCTTACTAAATGAGCACATAGTGATGCCAATTTTTGCTAAGGAAGTTGGATTTCTTGGACATGTGATCAATGAGCATGGTTTGGCTGTTGATCCAGAAAAGATCAAGGCTACCTTGGAATAGAAGTAACCTCAGAATATGAGGGAAATAAAAAGCTTCCAAAGGCTTGCTGGTATTATGAGAGATTTGTGCCCAAATTCTTTGTGATAACAGTCCTACAGGCTCAATTGACAGTAAAAGATCATAAGTTTGAGTAGGGTGAACAATGTGAGGCTAGTTTCCAAGGGCTTAAAAAAAGACTAACTACAGCCCTAATACTGGTTTTACCAGACCCTACTAAGGAATATGAAGTATACACTAATGATTCTCAAGTACTGCTAGGCTGTGTCCTAATGCAAGGGAGACAAGCAATAGCCTATGGATCAAGGTATCTTAGGGATCATGAGAAAAACTATCCAATTCATGATCTAGAGTTAGCAGTAGTGATGCTTGCACACATACATTGGAGACACTACCTAATAGGAAGCAAATTTCATGTCTTCACAGACCATAAAAGTTTGAAATACCTGTTTACACTGAAAGACCTAAACATGAGCCAAAGAAGATGGCTTGAGTACTTGAAGGATTTTGAGTACATCATTGAGTATACAGCTGGCAAAGCTAATGTAGTTGCTGATGCTCTCAACAAAAAATATATTATAGTATCAGGGCTACTAGGAAGCCTATTGGAGTAGAGGTACTTAGTTTAACTAAGTTTCTTGAACGTGGGAGCATTGGGAAATGGACTAGGTGAAGGTACTAACCATTAGTTCAGATTGGCAAGACCGAATACATGAAGCACAGTTGCAAGATGAGAAGCTTCTTGAAGTTTGTGGGCAGAAACAAGGAAAGTTACACCAAGGTTTCTCCTTTAGGCATGGATCATTATATTTCCAGGATAGAATCTATGTGCCTGATAAGGATGGTCTTAGGCAATAGATTTTGGAAGAAGCCCACACTAGTATCCTAAATGTACATCCTAGAGCTTAAAATATGTACAAGGATTTGAGATCCTATTTCTGGTGGCCATACATGAAGCAGCAGATCGATGCTTATGTGGCTAAGTGTATGACTTGCCAATAAGTCAAGGTTGAGCACTAGAGGTTTGGGCTAAGTTTCAAAGCTTGCCTAGAGCAAAAAGGAAATGGGGCTCTATCTTTATAGGTTTTATGGTGGGTATGCCCCTAACCAGAAGAAAGCCCAATGCTATCTAGGTTATAGTGGATAAATTAACTAAGGTAGCCCACTTCTTGCCTATAAATCTCATAGAATCATTGGATAAGTTAGCTTAGCTCTACATTAAGGAGATAGTGAGGTTGCATTGTGTACTAGATGGCATTGTCTCATACAGAGACCCTAGGTTTGTATCTAGGTTCTGAAGGTCCTTACACCATGCCTTAGGCACAAATTTGAAGTTCACCGTAGCATACCATCCTTAAAGTGAAACAACTATACAAGTATTGGAGGATATGCTGAGGTGTTGTGTCATAGACTTCCAAGGAGAGTTGGACAAATAGTTGCCTTTAGTGGAGTTTTCTTACAACAATAGCCATCACTCAATGATTGGCATGGCACCTTATGAAGCATTTTAGGTAGGAGGTGCTTAACTCTACACCATTTACATGAACCTGGAGATAAGTTGGAGTTAGGCCTAGAACTTATAAAAGAAAGTACTAGAAAGATTAAGCTCATCGAAGAAAGGATTAGAGATGCCAACAATAGGTAAAAGTCTTATGCTAACCAAAAGGGGAGAAGGGACCTTGAGTTCCAAATAGGAGATTGGGTGTGGTTGAAGGTATCACCCATGAAGAAGGAGATGCGATTTGGCAAGAGAAGGAAATTAGGCCCAAGGTATGTAGGATCAGACCAAATACTTGTAAGGGTTGAAAGTGTAGCCTACAAGCTAGAGTGACCTCTTGAGCTAAGACATATGCATGACACCTTCCATGTGAGTTTGTTGAAGAAATATGGCTCCAACCCAAGACAGGTGGTATATGTCACTAGTGTTCCTATAAGTCCAAATCTCACATATAAAGAAGATCTAATTTAGGTGTTAGCAAAGGACAAGATAAAGCTTAGGTGTAGGCGGATACCTATTGTTAAAGTCCAATGGACTAACCATTATGAGGAAGAAGCCACATGGGAAGTTGAGGTTGAAAAGCCCAAGAACTATCCAAGTGTATTCGCTAGACTTCTAGGAATATTGGAGGACAAAATTTCTTAAGGAGAAAAGGTTGTTATGCCATTCAAGACTTTTGTACATCGGCCGTGGGTTGGGAGAAATAAGGTGAGTGAAGCTAAAGACACTTGAAATAAGCTCTTTGAGCTTGGATAGTAATCTTCTAAAATAAGCTTGAATGTATTTCAAAGGTTTGAACCTTTTGGAAGCCTTTGGTAACTTGGCGAAGAAGAAAGATGCAAATGATGATTTAGAAGGTTGGGGAACTCAACTGCAAGGTCTATCGAGTGACTAATTGGGAGGAATCTTTTGACTAGTGACTAGAATATTGCATGCAAGATTATTGCTCGGTTGAATTAATGATTAACCCATTTATATTGCCACTTGGCTAATCTGGGTTTATGCTTGCTCCATTAAGCCTTCTTCCTCCTCCAGCCGATTGTTTCCTTGATCATTGAACACTCAAGTTCAAGTTCTTGAGGAGTCTAAGAGAGTTCTATGTGCAACAAAGATAGTACACGGTGAATTCTTAGTGGAGGAAGTGAATTCATGTGCCATTTGAGCTAAGGAATAGGTTTAGAGCAACAAAAAACTAAGGAGAGCACAACTCAATCTTGTTAAGCTTCAGCCAACAAGGATTACTAAGTAGAGGTAAGGACTTAAGAAGTCACTAAGTAATTCATATTTAAACTATGTTGTGTTAGTGAATTATGTGCACTTAGGTGATGGTAGTTGGGCCAAGGGATTCTAAGTAGCTATGAGGGCTAGGGTTGCTTGGCAACTACGGAAATGATGCTAATTTGCGATGTTCGGCAAGCATTAGGGCTAGGAATTGAGAATGCCAACTCAATTCCTAAGCTAGGGAGCTTTCAGATTTGAATGTATTTCTTTAAGAGGTTAACCAAAACTATGAGAATGTTGGGATTATGCTTACTAGTCCCTTTCAACTGGTGTTTAATGATGTGTGTGCCTATTTGCTTGATTGTGCATGCTAACCCCCTTTAGATAGTTATATTATCATTTATGTGTTGTGTTTTTCTTGGCCTAGTGTTTTCTTTGTAGGAGCTCACATGTGTCTTGATTAAGCTTAAGCTTAACCTATGTTTAGGCCTTGGGGGCCATGTGAAATGCTTTCTAAGTTAAATTACTCACTGTGCTACTTATTATGTTGTAGGAAAAAGTTTACTTGAGAGACAAGGAAGCAAAATGTTCTATATACTTTTTTGAGTTTGGAATGGTATTAAATTAGATTGAGGTTTTGCTCAATATTCTAAGTATTATGGATTTGCTTGTGTAACAAGCTAATCTATGTGACTTGATTGCTTGCAGGCCTTGTGTGTTTAGGGATGTGGGAGCAAACTCTTAGCATTGATGGATGTACATAAATGGCACTTATGTTGCGTTTTGTATGGATTATCTTGTGTATGAATGTTTCAGATAGTCCATGTATATATGGTCTATTGTAGGTTCATCAAGATGTGCATGTATGCTAGTTGAACTTGTTTTTTAGTGGATCCACTTGCTTGAGTTGTTTTTTATCACTATCGAATACACCTAAGTGCATTAGTAAATGTATATGCACTTTTGAAAGTTATGTGTACTGGGGTGGTTATTAGTAGGCCTACCGAGGTTTGAATGTGTGTGGCATGTACATGAAAGCTTGAAATTTTGAAAATTAAGCTGGTGTTTTGGTTGCCATGCATTTACCTTGATGATTGAATAATGTCTTTGATGAATAAGCATAAAAATCCATCTGGCTGCCTAAATTTGTTTCCGATGAGCATTAGTTTTTCATGTGCTAAACAATTTAGGTGCTGTGTGTGTCCTGGGTGTGTCTGCCCATGTGTCCTAGTAATGTCTAGGCACCCCTTGGTCACCCTCCCACTATGTACTAGTGCGCTGGACTTAACCTCCAAGCATCTATGAGGTAACTAAGGTACTTAAGCCCATATGTCTAGTACACCTTTGACATCAAATCCGATAGACAAAATATAGTGTCTTAACCTTTTATTTAGGGCCTAAATCTCTCAAATGGGCTAGGGACTAAGTTGGGCATGACAGTGTTTTGTTGGTATTAGAGCAGGTTTGCTCTTCGAATCAAATTTTGGTCCGCTTGAAGCATAGACTTGTTCCCTTATTAGGCTAAGTAAACTTCTGAATATTGAGCATATGTGTGTCTTGCTTGTTGTTGTTATCCACTACAGAGTAGTCTAGTTATGGTGCGAAAATTGTGCATTTAAAACTCTCAGGATTGGTATGTTCTGTAGGGCATCAGAACAGTACCCTTAGTGTGCGTACCCAAGTGGCCTTCTTGGGCACTATGTAAATGCATGCATATTGGTCCAATCATTACACACATATTCACATTTTATGCACACCATGGTAGCAAGGAAGGAAAATAGTAGCACAAGTCTTAATCTTGGCTACCACACATTAGGCAATCTTATTAAATGTAAGTGACCAGCCATTGCACCTGAAACTTCTTCCAAAAAAACTGTATTAATCCAGCCATGTAACTCCCTGTTTTATTTGGTTCATTATCAAGTATAGCCCTTAAACAAATCAAGGAATTTGGTTTTACATCAATAGCCCACCTATGGACCAAGTTATGGATTTTTTAAGTTGGTTACAAAATTCTGACCAAATGAACAGCAAATTCACACACTTTGCAACGTCATATGTCTGTCTATAGGGCTCCAAATTCATAAATTCAAAATCCCAGTTAAACCTTTTGGTATGTTCTAGGTGTGGTCAAAATTTCATGCCAACATTCATTCTACACAGGGAGATACAGAACTTTGTGTGCAAAGTCAAAATTCTGGTCACTTTATGACCATTTTGCCATACAAAATTTCATAAGTGTGCAAACACTTCATTCACAAAGGGTAAGCCCTCCAAGCCTATCCCATACATATCCAATACACATAAGAATTACATGATCTTGCATCTAGCAACTTTATGTGGACAAAACAGAATTTACAAGTAAGAAGCCTATCATTCACACTTAGGTAGCTTTGCACTACATCACATACATAGCCAAAACATTACTCAAATGTTCACATACATGTCTCAATTTACATACATTACATGTGCATGTATACATGCACTACATAATGTTCATAACCCAGCTAAATATGCACCCTAAGTTATAGCAGTGACTAAGACACAATGGACTCTAGAAACAGGATGTTGGACAGTTACTGCATAACACAATAAGCACCATCACTAAAATAACAAATGTGCTCTTAAAATCACCAAACTTTCCAGATCACAACTAGATACATGGAAGTTAAAATTCGTGAAATTTTATACCAAAACTGAAATGACAAAGGTTAGTTTGAATGTGATCTTTCTGATGGACCTGAAATGGCAGAAATGAGGGGAGTAAGTTTCATTGTGAAACTTAGTAAAGGAAACACTTGGTTTCTTAGTGAAATGTGACCACCATTAAAACCTACATCCAAAGACACTAAAACACAAAACCACTCTGCATATATACAAGAGGTAGAAACCAAATGCAGCAGCCATTCACAACCAACAAACACAAGAAATGCGGTAGCAATATAAACCACAGCTTAATCCATAAAACATGCAATAAACTTAAGTAAATCTCTATGGAAGCCATCCTCAAGCTAATGCTTGGTCTTAGGAGGATTTTAAAACTAGTTAGTACTAACTTTGGGCTCTAAAAACCCTTACTTCACTAGCATCATTGTGCACTTCACACTTGGTCACAAAACCTTCAACAAGTGCACTCCCCTCATGAAGCTTGGTTCATCAAGCTCTTGGATCTCTTCCAATCTTAGCCCTAGCTCTATGGATGCTTGAAAATATATTAAACAATCCATGAGGGTAAGAAAACCCTTACAAAGATGAGTCAGCTGAATTTGAAGCTTGATCATTGAAGTATTCAAGCAATAGCTCTAGTTTGCTTCCAATTGCTTCCTTTTGCCTTCAATTCCAGTCTTGGAGGTATGGTGGCTATGGAGGACCTATGGAAGAAGTGTGGAGAAGGGTTATGGCTGTTTGTGTCGAATATGAGAGAAGAAAAATTGAGTTTGGCTTCTTAAATTGGATTTAGGACACTAAAGATCCTTACTAGCCTTAATCATGCTTTATGTCATTTCCTTTGCCATAAGCATGATTTCTTTGTCCTAAAGTTATTGGTCAACATTTTTCCCACCTTTTTGACCATTTATCAAGCTATAGCCACCTCCTCCATGGTGGGATAAGCTCACAATTCCACCGTTTGCTTAAGTCAAAAGCTTGAACACCTTAAGGTTTACGATAAGACATTTAGGTCCTTAATGCCTTTAATGTTTCCTTTGTCCAAACTTGTCTTCCATGAGCAATTTGTCCTCCAATAGCACTTTCATACCATTCATACCCTTCCCATAACTCTCCAAGGCTCTTTCTTGAGACTTTTGAAATTAAGTACCCGAATTTCCAAAACCTTACAAAAAAATCATAGGTTACTTGAAAAACAACCAACCTTCAAGGATTTTCTTAGGGGCCAAGTTACCAACTTAGAACACTTTTAAGGATGTGTTCATTATACCTTTTACCCCTCATACTTTAATCACTATGAAGAGAATTACACAATATAATGGTTTTTTGACCATTATACCACACTTGTAATTCTTCCATTTTTGTGGGTTGGTAACAATTGCTTTGTGTAGGATGAGGACACTAAACATGGAAAGAGAGGCTAAAGGCCAAGATGAGAATAGTGCTAGCCATCCAAGGGATGAGCAGCTAGAACTTGTGCCTGAAGGGTAGGCTAGGGCCATAGAGCCTAAGCATAAGGCTACAGTGCCTGGGCCAAGTGTGGATGGCCAAGGGATAATGGAGCAAATGACGGAGGCGATACTTGCTGCTATTACCCACTCCGGGGTAGTCCAGTTATGGTGCCAAAATTGTGCATATAAACTCCTAGGATTGGTGTGTTCTGTAGGTCATCAGAACAACACCCAAAGTTTACATACTCAAGTGACCCTCTTGAGCACTATGCAAATACATGCATATTGGTCTAACCATAACACAAATATTTAAATTTATGCAGACTAAGGTAGCTAAGAAGGAAAACACTAGCACAAGTCATAGTTTTGGCTTCCACACATTAGGCAATCTTGTTAAGTTCTAGTGACCAGCCACTGCACCTGTAACTTCCACTAATAAACTGTATCATTCTAGCCATGTACCTGTTGGGTTTCAGGAGCCAAACAACGCAGCAGAATTTAACTGAAACCCTCCAGGATCTAAGTGAAACGGGGTAAACCAGGTGTTCGAAAATTTTCATACCTAATTTTTGGTTGAGATCTCTCACTCAACTGTAGAGTCGAATCACAAAACCTGAACAGTTGACATGTTCAAGCTCTCTATGGTATCCACACGAGCCTCTTAGGATCACCACACTTCCACCACGTCACGGCAGATGCGTTTCTCTTGCACTCGCAGTGCTAGCTTGCGTCCTCCAAGGAATTGCAAGAGAAGAGTGTGGCTGTCCTTTTTGGAGGCTAGGGCAAGGAGACCTGCGAATTTCTCACTTAAAAGTTGTATTTAAAGTGAGACTCAACTTCCAGGCCTAATTGGTTTCAAAGCCCTAATCCAATTAGGATTTAATTTCATGCTTAATAATGGCTCAACTCTTGGGCCTATTATTAATACGAAATTAAAGTGAAACCATAACCCAAATAATTAGCCCATGCACTCTAATGATCCAAATAGCTCTATGTGTGCGACCCAATAGGCTCTTATCATGTTGGCAATGATCATAAATCACATTTATGATCATAAGCAATGAGCGGTGTCTAGCAACACATCATTGCTACCCAAGTGACAAGATTGTCGATGATTCGACTAAACCTTTATGATCATCACCGATATATGCCATTGTCCCTTTGTCCAAGATATCAAGACTAAGCACGAGACATGGAATGTGTCACTCTCGTATAGCCCAATCTTTGGTTTCTTGATTACCGAGTAGACCAACTTAAACTGATGACATTGATATCGTATATCAACTCATCCGAGCATGGCCATGCATTTTCTAAGTCTCACTCTATCAAGGGGCCCGAAGATATCACTCCCGTTACATAGGAGGGACAAATCCCATCTTGATCATACAAATCCCTCCGCATGATATGTGACATACCTAATGACCTCCTTCAAGTTCACTCAGTTACGAGCAACAAAGGAAAGTATCAAAGTATGTGACTCACATGTAGAGAACCTTGATGATCTTAGGTCGAAGGACTACATATACCATGATCACTATGAGAATCACTTATGACACTCATATAACGATCCATGTAGTGTTCTCATGGTGGGTCGGTCCAGTACACAAGTTCTCCAACTTGTACCCATATGTAGACTACATATCTCATATTAGTCTCCACATATGCTAGTCGTTATGTATTATTGCAACCCGCTCCACAATAATACTAGACCAGGGACGTTTAAGAATATCATTATTCTAGGGTTACAATTATGTTTGTTAAGTTACGCAGAAACAAAACAACAAACATAATTGCTGGATTAATGCCTTAATAAAATATCATGACTCAATGTGCAAAAATACAATCATCTCATGATTGGCTTTTTGGGCACAACACTAACAATCTCCCACTTGCACTAAAAGCCAATCATCCATGTATCTAATACCGATGGACCTAGAATGGCTATCATGCTTCTGCTGCGTAAGGGGCTTTGTCAGTGGATCAGCAATGTTGCTATCTGTCGAAGTCCTGCATATCCTTACATCACCCCTCTCGATGATCTCCCTGATGAGATGATAGCGTCGGAGTATGTGTTTGGATCGCTGGTGAGATCGAGGTTCCTTAGCCTGTGCGATTGCTCCATTGTTGTCACAATAGAGCTCTATCGGGTCGGCAATGCTTGGAACCACTCCAAGTTCAGTGATGAACTTCTTGATCCAAACTGCCTCCTTCGTAGCATCAGAGGCGGCAATGTACTCAGATTCTGTTGTAGAGTCAGCTACTGTCTCTTGCTTTGAACTCTTCCAGCTCACAGCACCACCACCAATACAAAACACATAACCAGATTGCGATCTAAAATCATCCTTATCGGATTGGAAGCTTGCATCGGTGTAACCCCTTACAACGAGCTCATCTTCACCTCCAAAGACCAAGAATGCATCCTTAGTCCTTCGTAAGTACTTAAGGATGTTCTTAACAGCTGTCTAGTGACTCTCACCGGGGTTCGATTGGTACCTACTCGTCATGCTCAAAGCATATGAGACATCGGGATGAGTACATATCATGGCATACATGATAGATCCAATTGCTGAGGCATATGGAATCTTACTCATGCGCTCTCTCTCCTCGGGTGTACTCGGACACTAAGATCTAGAAAGAGTGATACCATGTGACATGGGCAAGAATCCTTTCTTGGAATCTTGCATGCTAAACCTCTTTAGCACCTTGTCAATATATGTACTTTGACTTAGGCCAAGAAGCTTTCTAGATCTATCTCTATAGATCCTGATGCCTAACACATAGGCTGCTTCACCCAAGTCCTTCATAGAGAAACATTTCCCTAGCCAAGTCTTCACAGACTGTAGCTCAGGAATGTCATTCCCGATGAGTAGTATGTCATCTACATACAACACCAAGAAGACAATAGCGCTCCCACTAACCTTCTTGTAGACACAAGGTTCATCTTCATTTTTGATAAAACCAAACTCTTTGATTGCTTCATCAAAACGAAGATTCCAACTTCGAGAAGCTTGCTTCAGTCCATAAATGGACCTTTGCAACTTGCACACTTTATTGGCATTCTCAGGAGTGACAAAACCCTCAGGTTGTGTCATGTACACATCCTCAAGTAGCTTTCCATTTAGGAATGCAGTTTTGACATCCATTTGCCATATCTCATAATCATAGTGTGCAGCAATAGCGAACAAAATTCGGATGGATTTAAGCATAGCAACTGGTGAAAAAGTTTCATCATAGTCAATACCATGAATTTGCTTGAAACCTTTTGCAACCAATCGTCCCTTAAAGGTAATCACATTACCATCCATGTCAGTTTTCTTCTTGAAAACCCATTTGCACCCTATGGGTTTTACCCCTTCAGGTGGGTCAACCAAAGTCCATACTTGGTTTTCATACATGGATTCCATCTCAGATTTCATGGCCACTAGCCACTTCTCAGAGTCAGGCCCTGACATAGCTTGTTGGTAGGTTGTGGGCTCATCCTGATCCATGAGCATCACATCACCAGTGTGAGTCATGAGAAATCCATATCTCTCGGGCTCACGCCGAATCCTACCAGACCTACGTGGGCTCTGTGCTACAGGAACAAACTTTTGAACCACAACATCTTGTGGTGTCTGTTCAGGTTCCATTTCAGGTTCGATGTCTCCTTGTTGTTCTTGAATTTCTTCAAGTTCTACTTTCCTCCCACTAGTTCCTTTAGAGATAAACTCTTTCTCCAAAAAGACACCAGTTCGAGCAACAAACACTTTTTGCTCAGAAGGATTGTAGAAATAGTAACCCTTTGTTTCTTTGGGATACCCAACAAAAAGGCATTTTTGAGATTTGGGCCCTAGTTTGTCAGAGGATTGACATTTCACATAAGCGTCACAGCCCCAAATCTTCATAAAAGACAAATTGGGACGCCTCCCACTCCATATCTCATATGGTGTCTTTTGAACCGATTTAGATGGAACTCGGTTCAGTGTAAAAGCGGTTGTCTTTAGAGCATGTCCCCAAAAGGAGTTTGGAAGGTTAGCTTGACTCATCATAGAGCGAACCATGTCTAACAGAGTTCGATTTCTCCTTTCAGATACACCATTCCATTGAGGTGTACCTGGTGGAGTGAGTTGTGATACTATACCACACTCCTTCAGATAGTCAAGGAATTCTCAGTCCAAGTACTCTCCACCTCGATCTGATTGAAGCACTTTAATACTTTTCCCGAGTTGATTCTCTACTTCATTCTTGAATTCTTTGAACTTTTCAAAGGATTCTGACTTGTGTCTCATGAGATACACATAGCCATATCTGCTGAAGTCATCAGTGAAAGTAATGAAGTATTGGAAACCTCCTCTAGCTTGTGTAGACATAGGGCCACATACATCACTATGTATGAGTCCTAGTAAGTCATTAGCCCTTTCACTTTGCCCTGTGAATGGGGCTTTGGTCATCTTGCCCAACAAACATGACTCACATGTCTCATATGATTCAAAATCAAATGAGTCCAAGAGTCCATCCTTATGGAGCTTGGATATGCGGGTCTCATTTATATGGCCCAAGCGACAGTGCCAGAGATAGGTCGGGTTTGAATCATTTAATCTGACCTTCTTGGTATTCACATTATAGATTGGATCTTCGAGGTCTAGAACATACAACCCATTGCTAAGTTGAGCACTACCATAAAAGATTTCATTCAAATAAATAGAACAACATTTGTCCTTTATTATAAATGAAAAACCTTTCTTGTCCAAACAAGAAACAGAAATCAAATTTCTAGTAAAAGTAGGCACAAAATAGCAGTTGTCTAATTCTAAAACTAATCCACTAGGTAAAGTGAGAACATAAGTCCCTACGGCTAAGGCAGCAACCCTTGCTCCATTTCCAACACGTAGGTCCACTTCACCTCGGGCCAATCTTCTACTTCTACTTAGATCCTGCACATTTGCACAAATGTGAGATCCACATCCAGTATCCAATACCCAAGATGAGGAAGTAGAAAAGTTAGCCTCTATAACAAAAATACCTGAAGTGGAAGTCTTACTTCCCTTTTCCTTAGCAAGTTCTTCAAGATAGAGCTTGCAGTTGCGCTTCCAGTGTCCAGGTTGCTTACAATGGAAGCACTCCCCTTCCTTTGCCACACCACCCTTTGGTTTCAGTGCAGCTGAAGAAGAATTAGCATTGGACTTTCCATTAGCTTTATCCTTCTTCTTGTTGGCTTTTCCTTTTCCCTTGCCCTTTTGAACCATCAAAATGGGCTTAGCCTTCTTAAGGTTTTGCTCAGCAGTTCTCAACATGTTGAGTAATTCAGGGAGGGACTTGTCAAGGTCATTCATGTTATAGTTCATGATGAACTGACGGTAGCTTTCAGGCAACGATTGCAAGACTACATCAATAGCCAACTCTTTCTGAAGAGCAAATCCCAAATTCTCAAGATTCTCAATGTACCCAATCATCTTGAGCACATGAGGACCCACGGGACTTCCCTCAGACATCTTGCACTGAAACAATGCCTTAGAGGTCTCAAACCTCTCATGCCTAGCTTGCTCTTGGAAAAGCATTTTGAGATGTTCGATCATATCGAACGCCCCCATGTTCTCATGTTGCTTCTGAAGCTCAGATTCCATGGTAATAAGCATGAGGCATGCAACATCCAAAGCATCATCAGAATGCCTCTTGTGAGCATCCCTTTCAGCTCTTGGAGCAGTGGCAGCAGGTCATTCAGAATGGGCTGCTCTAGGACATAAGCCTTTCTCTCTTGCTTGAGGACTATCCTCAAGTTTCGGTACCATTTGAGAAAGTTGGTCCCATTCAGTTTTTCCTTCTCAAGGATCGATTGCAACGAAAGTGTCGATGTGTTTTGTGCCATGGTTATCTACAACAGTAAATATGCAGTGTAAGAGTCATGTATTTTAATTCATTTAATAAGGACTTTTATTAAACGATACTCCCACTATTTTCCTCAAAATAATAACCCTCGATATTATTTCAGAACACCTCGGCGCTAAGGTATTCTAGTGGGCCAAGATCCATATTTGACCACAACCTGAGTCAGCTTTGGCTTTTCTCTCAAGTTACAGCTATTTAGGTAGGCAACTCCTTGCCAATTGCATCTTATGCAACTCTTGGATAGCCAATTGCATCTTATGCAACTCTTGGATAGTTGGGTGAACAACACTTGTCCAAGCTCATCTCATGAGCTTAAGCCCAACTCTATGCCTCTAAGTCCCTAATCCTATTAGGATGACTTAGTTAAGTCGAACCCAAAGTTAGCAATTTGGATATCACTATTATCCCATCGCGCCTTACCAAGATGAACATAGGTGCTTTGCTTTGGCAAACCCACCTAATGTTGATCAAAGTCTTGACGAGTGCCAACATTTGGAAGGCATCACATTTAATGACTTAATATTTGTTTGAGGGATTTTTCTTTTGATCTCACCAATTTGTTATCTCCGGTTGTCTTATACATGCATCACATACAAATATAAAACATGCATCTCATGCGTACAAGAAAGTAAACGTGACATGGTTATAGCCCAAACTATGCGATATTCTCAAGCCAATGAGAATATCATAAAAGCCTAAGAAAAGAAAAGAGTCTTCACAAGCTCCTTATCTTCCTTTCTTGGCTGCCCTTTTGTTGTCATCTCCTTGGACATGCCTCCTTGGATGATCCTTAGACATACAACCTTGGATGATCCCATAATGCACCATTACATCAATAATAGAAACCTCGAGTTACATCCGAGGGGAGTAAGGTGAAAAGAGCATGTACAATGAGAGTGATAAGAAAAGGCATGACTCGCAGGCCGTATTTACAAGTACAACCAATCAAGGGCTATAACCATGCACCATGCTTCAAACACCAATTAGCATATCATGTCAAATCTCATTCAACAAAGATGCATGCCAATTTTCGCGTGTTGATTAACCAGTTTTTATTTATGTGGCGCTTCGCATATGGCGGTCCCGCTGGCCTGTCAGTGGGCGGTGGTTCCGCTGACCGGTCAGCGGACGAGGTCAAGGGGAGCCGCCCTTGCGGGGGGCGTGGGGGGCAGCGCCCCCCTGCGCAAAAAATTTTCTTACAATTGCTTAGCCCGAAATCTTCTATTTCGAGCAAGTAGGCACCCGAGACTCCTCCATTCGAGCCACCAAAAATACCTTACTTTCGGTGCCTGAACAGGCCGAATCCGAACCAAGCTAGGGTTTTTGCAACTATTGCAAGAATCCTAATCCATATAGGTATCTCATACCTATCAATTTCGGGTTAATCTCATTAACCAATTTGTGTCGTTTCTTCATATATCTCATATGTTCATTACGAATTCCAGTTTCATGCATCATGAATCAATCTAATTAATCATGGCCGAAAAGCAACCGAACACATAGCATCATGCGATTCAACACTCAATCCCGATTTAGGGTTTCACCAGTAGCTCTGATACCACTGATGGGTTTCGGGAGCCAAACAGCGCAGCGGAATTTAACCGAAACCCTCCAGGATCCAAGTGAAACGGGGTAAACCGGGTGTTCAAAAATTTTCATACCTAATTTTCGGTTGAGATCTCTCACTCAACTGTAGAGTCGAATCACAAAACCTGAACAGTTGACGTGTTCAAGCTCTCTATGGTATCCACACGAGCCTCTCGGGATCACCACGCTTCCACCACGTCCCGGCAGATGCGTTTCTCTTGCGCTCGCAGTGCTAGCTTGCGTCCTCCAAGGAATTGCAAGAGAAGAGTGTGGCTGTCCTTTTTGGAGGCTAGGGCAAGGAGACCTGCGAATTTCTCACTTAAAAGTTGTATTTATAGTGAAACTCAACTTCCAGGCCTAATGGGTTTCAAAGCCCTAATCCAATTAGGATTTAATTTCAGGCTTAATAATGGCTCAACTCTTGGGCCCATTATTAATACGAAATTAAAGTGAAACCATAACCCAAATAATTAGCCCATGCACTCTAATGATCCAAATAGCTCTATGTGTGCGACCCAATAGGCTCTTGCCATGTTGGCAATGATCATAAATCACATTTATGATCATAAGCAATGAGCGGTGTCTAGCAACACATCATTGCTACCCAAGTGACAAGATTGTCGGTGATTCGACTAAACCTTTATGATCATCACCGATATATGCCATTGTCCCTTTGTCCAAGATATCAAGACTAAGCACGAGACATGGAATGTGTCACTCTCGTATAGCCCAATCTTTGGTTTCTTGATTACCGAGTAGACCAACTTAAACTGATGACATTGATATCGTATATCAACTCATCCAAGCATGGCCATGCATTTTCTAAGTCTCACTCTATCAAGGGGCCCGAAGATATCACTCCCGTTACATAGGAGGGACAAATCCCATCTTGATCATACAAATCCCTCCGCATGATATGTGACATACCCAATGACCTCCTTCAAGTTCACTCAGTTACGAGCAACAAAGGAAAGTATCAAAGTATGTGACTCACATGTAGGGAACCTTGATGTTCTTAGGTCGAAGGACTACATATACCATGATCACTATGAGAATCACTTATGACACTCATATAACGATCCATGAAGTGTTCTCATGGTGGGTCGGTCCAGTACATAAGTTCTCCAACTTGTACCCATATGTAGACTATATATCTCATATTAGTCTCCACATATGCTAGTCGTTATGTATTATTGCAACCCGCTCCACAATAATACTAGACCAGGGACTTTTAAGAATATCATTATTCTAGGGTTACAATTATGTTTGTTAAGTTACGCAGGAACAAAACAACAAACATAATTGCTGGATTAATGCCTTAATAAAATATCATGACTCAATGTGTAAAAATACAGTCATCTCATGATTGGCTTATGGGCACAACACTAACAGTACCCCCTTATTTTCTTTGCTCCATTATCAAGTAGAGACTTAGAGTAAACCAAAATTTTTTTTTTACATCAATAGCCCACCTATGGGCCAAGTTTTGGATTTTTTAAGTTGGTTACAAAATTCTAACCAAATGAACAATATTTTAGCCAATTTTGAAACGTCATATCTTTGGTTACAAGGCTCCAAATTCAGAAATTCTAAATGCCAGTTTAACCTCTAGATGTTCTCTAGGTGTGGTAAAAATTTCATACCAAGATTCCTTCCACATAGGGAGATATAGAACTTTAAGTGAAGAGTCAAAATTCTGGCAACTTTTGGACTATTTTGCACAAACAATTTTTCCAAACCCTGCAAACACTTCATTCACAAGGGTAAAGCCCTCCAAGGCTATCCCATACATGTACAATACACATATGAATTAAATTCTCTTGAATGTAGCAACTTTATGTGGGAAAAACAGAATTTACAAGTAAATAGCCTATCATTCACACTTACGCAGCTTTACACCACATCACATACGTAGCCAAAACATTACTCAAATGTTCACATACTTGTCTCATTTTACATACAATACATGTACATGCATACAAGCACTACATAATGGCCTTAATTCAGCAAAATACACACCCTAGGTTACAGGAGTGCCTGAGACACAATGGACTCCAGAATAGGATGCTAGATAGTTGCTGCATAACACAATATGTACCACCATTAAAAATACCAAATATGCTCCTAAAATCACCAAACTTTTGAGATCATAAATAGACACATGGAAGTTCATGTATCTGAAATTTCAGATCAAAAATCAAACCAAAAAGGTCAGTTTAAATGAGGTCTTTCTGCTGGACCTGAAATGAAAAAATTGAGGGGAGTAAGTTTCATTGAGAAACTTAGTAAGGGTAACACTTGGATTCAGTACGCAATGTGACCATCATTAAAACCTGCATCCAAATACACTAAAACACAAAAAACACAATGCAATATACAAGATATGGCAGCAAACACATGAGATGTAGCAGCAACAATAACCATAGATTAATGCATAAAACATGTAATAAGCTCAAATAAATCACTATGGAAGCCCTCCTCAAGCTAATGCTTGGTTTTAGGAGGATTTTAACAATATTTAGTGCTAACTTTGGGCTCTAAAAACCCTCATTTCACAGCCATCTTTGTGCACTTGACAATAGGTCACAAAACCTTCAATAAGTGCACTCCTCTCACTAAGCTTGGTTCATCAAGCTCATGGCTCTCTTCCAAGCTTAGCCCTAGCTCCATGGATGTTTGAAAATTGTATAAAATAGTCCATAAGAGTAAGAAAACCATTACCTCACTGCCATCTTTGTGAACTTCACACTAGGTAACAAAACCTTCAATAAGTGCACTCCCTTCACTAAGCTTGGTTCATCAAGCTTATGGCTCTTTTCCAAGCTTAGCCCTAGCTCCATGGTTGTTTGAAAATTGTAGAAAATAATCCATGAGAGCAAGAGAATCCTTACCTTGATGGGTATGCTAAAATTGGAGCTTCATCCTAGGTGCACTCAAGTCTTAGCACCACATAGCTTCCAATTGCCCTTTCTTACTTTCTTTTGCCTTCAATTTCAATCTTGGAGGTATGGTGGCTATGGAGGAACTATGGCTATGTTCTTGGGTAGGAGGAGAATGAAAATGAGAGAGGGATAAGTGATTTGGCCATTTAAATGGCCTTAAATGAGCTTAAGAGCAGAAAACACACTTAACAAGCTTGACCTTGCTTTATGTCATTTTCCTTCTTACTAATTACGGTCTATTTGTCTTAAACTCATTGGCACACATGTGCCCAAAATTTTTGACCAATTATCAAGTCTTGGATGCCTCCTCCAAGGTGGGATAACCCAACAATTCCACCCTTTGACTTAAGTCAACAACTTGAACACCCTAACGTTTACACTAGGACATTTAGGTCCTTAATGCCTTTAGTGTTTCCTTTGTCCAAACTTATGTTCTATGAGCAATTTGGTTCTCCAATAGCACTTTCATATCATTCATACCCTTCCGATAACTCTCCAAGTCTCTTTCTTGAGATTTTTGCAAATGAGTAGCCGAATTTCCAAAACCTTACAAAAAAGACCATAGGTTGCTTGACAAACAAGCAAGCCTTAAGGCTTTTCTTGGGGGCCAAGTTACCAACTGGGAATACTTTTAAGGAGATGTTGATCATGCCTTTTATCCCCCACACTTTAACCACTATGGTGAGAATTACACAATATAATGGTTTTTAGCCATTATGACACACTTGTAATTCTCCCATTTTGTGAGGTGGTAACAACTACTCTAGCCCAACTTCTGGTGGGCACATAGGCTTTGTCCAGGGGTCAAGCACAAGTCCAAACACAAGTCCCAAAAGCTACTGGGCAAGCTGAAGAACCTGAGATAGAGAGGCAGCTTGGAAAGGAGCCAATGCTTGGTGATCAAGAGAGTGGAAATGGCAAAAGATATGATGATGACGGTGATGAAGAGATGAGGAACCTGAGAGCAAGGAGGGTAAGATCAAAAGTAAGACAGGAAGTAACACTTGAGGAGGATGTAGGTCCAAAAGTGGGAGAGCTGGACATAGAAGAGATTGAGAGGCCAACCCAAGTCATTGCCATCACTGAAGTAGAGAGGGCACAGAGGGGGAAACATAGGGATGGCCAGGAAAGGGTTGCTAGGCTGAGAAGTAATGGATTAAGAAAAGGCCAACTAGAGAGGTTTCTTGCCTTAAAACCTCAAATTTTCAGAGGAGGATGTGACCCAGAAGAAGCAGAGTTCTAGATCAATCAAGTAGATAATATTTTTGAGAAAATGGAGGTTTTCTTTTCTCAAAAGGTTATGCTTGCCACATTTAGGTTGTAGGGCAACGTAGAAGGTCTATAGTAGTAAGAATGCAATGAGGCTAGCATATAGGAGTAGATCTATGAGATGGGTAGAGTTTATGCAAGTCTTCCAATAGCAAGACATGAGTGAGGAATTGAAGTACCAGAAACAGTTGGAGTTTGATCTTTTTGAGCAAGGAGAGCCCTCAGTTTTGGAGCATGAATAGATGTTTAACAACCTCATATGCTATGCTCCTCCATGTGAAGGTTTAGAAGAGCTAAAGAAAAAGATATTTCTGAGGGGATTAAAACCTAAGCTAAGGTAGATACTCAGGGTAATAAGAGCCTGAGAGTACTATGAGGTTGTGCAGAAAGCTATGGCCTTGGAGTAGGAGTTTAGGGGCCGTGTTTAGAATGGCCTAGGAGCTGCAAGTGGGTTGCAGAAGCCATCCAGGGAGAGAGGCTGGGAAGAGTTAGTATCTAAGCCAAGAAAGGAGACCAAGAAGGAAAAGAAGTCAATATGCTATGGACCACAGTGTAGAACCTGTGGCAAGAATCATGGCCAAAAGCCATGTTATAAGCCAACTGAGGGTGCTTATCATGTGGAGCCTAGGATCACTAGGTGAGAGATTGCCCCATTAGGAAGGAAGAGTAGTAGTTGATAGAAAGGTTTGGTAATACAAGGGCATAGGCTTAACTGCCTATGAAGGGGAAGAATGTTTCCGCTCTGAGTGCTTAAATACAATGAGCATATTTAATGTGTCAATTCATAAGAGCTATGCATGTTCTGTAGCCCATCAGAACAATGCTCACTATATTACCTAACTGGCCCTCTTGGTCTTTATGCAAATATATGTATATTGGTCAAATCATCAGACACATATTCACAAACAATTTCATCAGGAAGTGATGATGACAATAAATTTTTTATTCCTAGCCAGTATGAAATTTGAGAAAACTCCTTAAGTTTATATACAATCATATGCACAGTTGGTGCACTTGGTGCCCATATAATGTGTCCAAGTCAAAATTTTGCCCATGTTCTCCTATGCCCTAAAGGTCTTAATCCCTTTAATACACTTGAACCTTTATAGGGAAAAAAATTTGTGACATTAAATCAAGACAAGTTTACAATTATGGATTTTATACTCAGCCAAGTAAATTTAACCATATGAACTGTACACAGCAAAATCAGCCAAGTTTGACAGGCTATAACTCTAGCTACAGGGTACCAAATCCAATGATTCAAAATCCAAATTCATCATCTTGAAGTGCTATAAGTATGGTCAACATTTCTTAGCCAAACTCATTATGTAAAGTAAGTTATGCCTCTTGGAGTACAGGCTACCAAATCTGTACAACTAATGACCATAATATCCATACAAAATTTCATAAAATTCATACACTTCACTTCTAGGTGCAAAGCCAACATGGGAAGGTTCTTACATGTATTAGACACTTGGTAAAGTCATTCCCATATATTTAGAGGCATTCCATAATCATTAAACATAACTTTCTTTAAAACAACCAATGAGTCGCAAAATGGATAGAATTGAACATTCAAGCTCAAACATCACTTTATTGCTTCATATATCACCCATACATCATCCATAGTGTATTTACATCCACATATGCATCACACATATGTCCTAGATTAGTTGTGTATGTACACCAGTGATGCAAACCCCAATGGTATAAAGACCACGAAATGCACCCAAGATCTTTTTGAAGCCCTACAAGACATCAAAGACACTGGATTTAAAGACCCCCACCCCTAATCAACTTGTGACCAGAAACGAGAAGTATAAGAACACCAAGAACACAAGGACACTTGTGCACCAAGGTAGTCCGCCAAGAACCAAAGAGAAATCTCTCCAAAGTAGAAATATTATTTATATTGAAAGCTGTGTTTTACAACTAGAATATGTGCCTATTCATATGCCTAAAATAGGGTAAAAGACAGGTAAAAATTCGTAGCCCAAGTAGCCTAGGAAACTTAGTTACAAAGGACCCAAGAAAACCTAGTCAAACTAGGACTCCTAAACCCTTTTCAATAATGTTTAAGGTATGCAGTGTATGAAACTTGTCTTAAGTGACATGAATAGGAATTAAATGAAAATAAAGTGCAAATACAAGTTTGACCCCAAAAATCCCCAAATGGTCTTCTCGGGTACACTTTTAGGCTCCTTAAGGTTTCCACTTCTATCTTTACCTCAAAGCTTAAATATTTGAGTTCTAATGGCATGATTAATCCTCTTAAATTTTTGAAAGAGCTATTGAAAATTTAGAGCTCAAAAATCCAGCTTGTGGACACAAAATGCAATAAGAACACTCAAGGGGGGTCAAAAGTTGCACTTTGAGTGGTGTCCTCAATGTCCTCGCTTTGTGACTTGTCTAGGCACTCTAGGACTGAGTACCAAGCATGTCCATCATCTCCATATGGTGTCTCAAAATTTCCAGTAGCTCCTTGTGAAGTGTCATGTCCATTCTTCATGAAGAAGCTTGAAACAAAGGCTTGTAGTGCACTAGTTATCTTCAGTGGGTCCTTGCCTTCCTTGAGTGTGCCTTCCATGATCATATCAACTGCCCCTTCCTTAGAAGGATTCATCCATGAATCCACATGTTCAAATAAAGACAAATCAGAAATGTTGAAAGTAGCACTCACATTGTACTCACCTGGCACGTCTAGCGTGTATGCATTGTCATTGATCTTTTTAATGACTTAGAATGGACCATCTCCTCTAGTATGAAACTTATTCTTCCTTGTAGCTAGAAATATTTCCTTCCTCATATGCAACCAAACCCAATCTCCAAGCTTAAAGACAACTCTCCTTCGGCCTTGGTTGGCTTTCTTAGCAACTTGTTGATTTTTGTGCTCAATTTGTTGCTTACCTTTCTCATGCAAATTCTTGATACTCTCAGCCCTTTTACTGCCATCAAAACTAGAAACATCATGAGTAGGTAATGGTAAAATATCCAATGGAGTTAAAGGATTAAAACCATAAAGAATCTCGAAAGGTGACAAACTAGTAGTAGAATGCTGGACCTATTGTAAGCAAACTCTACATGAGGCAAACAATCTTCCCAAGCTTTCAAGTTCTTAACAATGATAGCTCTAAGCATGGAACATAAGGTCCTATTTGTTACCTCGGTTTTCCTATCAGTGTGGGTGACAAGATGTAGAAAACAAAAGCTTAGTGCCAAGCTTTCCACACAAAGTCCTCCAAAAGTGGCTTAGAAACTTAGTGTCTCTATCTGAAACTATTGTTCTTGGAACAACACGAAGCCTAACAATTTCCCTGAAAAAGAATTCAGCCACATTTATAGCATCGTTAGTCTTATTGCATGGAATAAAGTGAGCCATCTTAGAAAACCTATCAACTACAACAAAGATTGAGTCTCAATTTCCTCTAGTCCTAGGCAATCGAACAATAAAATCCATTGAAATATCAACCCATGGATGACTAGGTGTAGGAAGTGGTGTGTATAATCCTTGTGAAGTGTGAGTGGACTTAGCCTTCCTATATGCTATGCATTGATCACAAACCTTCCTTACATCCTTTACCATGATCGACCAATGGTAGTGTTCCTTCAAAGTATGCAAGGTATTGGCTTGTCCAAAGTGTCCAGAAGTCCTCCACAATGAGCCTTTTCTATGAGCAATTCCCTCAAAGATGTCTTGGGAATACACAACCTATTTTCTTTGAAAAGAAACCCATTAACTTGATAGAACATTTCAAAAGCAAACTTAGAACACTTAGAATAAATCTCACCAAAATCATCATTAGAAGCATACAAATCGTTCAAGTGTTCAAAACCCAAGACTTTAGCATCTAAAGCCGAAGGTAAAGCATACCTCCTAGAAAGGGCATCTGCCACAACATTATCCTTACCTTGCTTGTATGTGATAACATATGGCAATGACTCAATGAACTCTACCCATTTAGCATGCCTCATATTCAACCTACCTTGCCGATTAAAAAACTTAAGGGCTTGTTGGTTGGTATGAATGACAAAGTCTCTCAGCCATATGTAGTGTTGCCAAGTCTCCAAAGCTCTCACCAAAGCATAGAGCTCTTTGTCAAAAGTGGGATAATTCAAGGTAGCACCATTTAACTTCTCACTAAAGTATGCAATAGGTTGGCCTCCTTGCATTAACACAACTCTAATGCCTATACCTGAAGCATCACACTCAACTTCAAAAGTATTTGCAAAGTTAGGCAAAGCTAAAAGTGGTGCATTACATAACCTCTTCTTAAGCAACCCAAAAGCCTCCTCTTGAGCTTTTCCTCAATTAAATCCAGCATTCTTCTTTATAACTTCAGTTAGAGGATCAGCAATAGAAGAAAAATTCCTTACAAACCTCATATAGAAGCTAGCTAACCCAAGGAAAGATCTCACCTCAGTTATGGATGTTGGCATCAGCCATTCTTGTATGGCTCTCACCTTCGATTGATCTACCTCAATTCCATGTCAACTCACAATAAAACCAAGGAAAACAACTTTATCAACACAAAAAGAGCACTTCTTCAAGTTAGCATACAACTTTTCATCTCTTAAAGTGCTTAGTACTTGTGTGATGTCTCCAACATGCTCTTCTAGGTTCTTGCTATATACTAAGATATCATCAAAGTAGACAACAACAAATGTTACCACCTCCCAAAATGGGAGCATGACAAGTGTGTCATAATGGCTAAAAACCATTATATTGTGTAATTCTCACCACAGTGATTGTAGTGTGGGGGGTAAAAGGTATGATCAACACCTCTTTAAAAGTGTTCCAAGTTGGTAACTTGGTCACCAAGAAAAGCCTTAAGGATTGCTTGCTTGTGAAGCAACCTATGGACTTTTTTGTAAGATTTTGGAAATTCGGGTACTCAATTGCAAAACTTTCATAAAAGAGATTTGGAGAGTTATGGGAAGGATATGAATGGTATAAAAGTGCTATTGGAGGACCAAATTGCTTATGGAAGACAACTAAGGACAAAGAAAACACAAAAAGGCATAAAGGACCTAAGTGTTCTAATGTAGGCCTTAAGATGTATATGTCTATGACTTAAGTCAAATGGAAGTTTTGTGGGGTTATCCCACATAAGGAGGGCTGCTAAAGGAAGATAGGGATGGTCAAATGTGGGCCAAGAGATTAAGACTAAGAAACCATAGTCTTGTAGCAAGGAAAATGACATAAGACAAGGTTAAGACTACTTAAGTGTGTTTAATGTACTTTTGACTATTTAAGTAGTCAAGACCACCTTTGTTTCTCTAACTTTCGGCCTCCACCAGAAAAAAGAAAGCCAGCCCTCTCCTCCACACTTCCTCCATAGCCACCATACCTTCAAACTCAAAACTACTTGCAATTGAAGTCAAGGAAGCACAATTGGAAGCTATTAGGTGCTATTGCTTGAGTGCACCTAGGATCAAGCTCCAATTTCAGCATACCCATCAAGGTAAGGGTTCTCTTGCTCTCATGGGTTGTTTTCTGCAATTTTCAAACATCCACGGAGCTAGGGCTAAGCTTGGAAGAGAGCCATGTGCTTGATGAACCAAGCTTAGTGAGGGGAGTGCACTTATTGAAGGTTTTGTGACCTAGTGTTAAGTGCACAGTGATGGCAGCGAATTTCTGGGTTTCTAGAGCCCAAAATTTAGTACTTACTAGTTTTAAAATACTCATAAGACCAAGCATTAGCTTGAGGAGGGCTTCCATAGTGATTTGGTTATGTTTATTATGTGTTTTATGGACTAACCTATGGTATATGTTGCTGCCACATTTCATGTCTTTGTTGTTTGTGTTTGGCTGCTGCATTTGGTTGCTATATCTTGTATATATGCACTGTGGCTTTTGTGTTTTAGTGTCTTTGGATGCAGGTTTTAATGATGGTTACATTGCCTATTGAATCAAAGTGCTACCCTTACTAAGTTTCTCAATGAAACTTACTCCCCTCCATTCTGTCATTTCATGTCCAGCAGAAAGATCACCTTCAAAATAACCTTTGTGGTTCGATTTTTTATCTGAAATTTCGGCCACATGGATTTCTCTATGTCTAGTTATGATCTGAAAATTTTGGTGATTTTAGGAGGACATTTGGTATTTTTAATGGTGGTACATATTGTGTTGTGCAGCAGTTGTCCAGCATCTTGTTTTTGGAGTCCATTGTATCTCAGGACCTCCTGTAACCTAGGGTGCATATTTAGCCAATTTAAGACCATTTTGTAGTGCATGTATGCATGTACATGTAGTGTATGTAAAATGAGACAAGTATGTGAACATTTGAGCAATGTTTTGGCTATGTAAGTGATGTGGTGCAAAGCTGCCTAAGTGTGAATAATGGGCTGCTTACTTGTAAATTCTGTTTTGGGCCACATAAAGTTGTTAAAAGAGAGGGGATGTAATTAACTTATTTAATGGAGATATATGGGATAGCCTTGGAGGGCTTTTCCCTTGTGAATGAAGTGTTTGCACGGTTTGGAAAAATTGTATGGGCAAAATGGTCCAAAAGTTGCCAGAATTTCGACTCTGGACATAAAGTTTAATATCTCCCTGTGTAGCATGAATCTTGGTATGAAATTTTGACCCCATATAGAGGACATCTAGAGGGTTAACTGGCTTTGAAATTTCTGGATTTAGAGTCCTGTACCCAAGGATATGATGTTGCATAGTTGGCTGAGTTAATGTTCATTTGGTCAGAATTTTGTAACCAACTTCAAAAATCCATAACTTGGTCCATAGGTGGGCTATTGATGTAAAACAAAACTCATTGGTTTTATGTAAGTCTCTAATTGATAATGGAGGCAATAAAATAGGGGGCTATGTGTCTAGAATGATACAGTTTATTAGTGGAAATTACAGGTGCAGCAGCTGGCCACCAGAACTTAATAAGATTGCCTAATGCGTTGAAGCCAAAACTAAGACTTATGCTAGGGTTTTCCTTCTTAGCTGCCATAGTGTGCATAAATGTAAATATGTGTGTTGTGGTTAGACCAATATGCATGTATTTACATAGTGCTCAAGAGGGTCACTTGAGTATGTACGCTACGGGTGTTGTTCTAATGACCTACAGGACACACCAAACCTGGGAGTTTAAATTCACAGTTTTGGCACCATAACTGGACTACCCCAGAGTGGGTGACAGAAGTTGGTATCAGAGCATGGTTTATACATGTACATAGCATATAGTTGCATTGCATGCATCTACATATATGAACTCAGTTTGGTCAGCTGCTAGTGTCAAGTACCATTGAAATACCTATGATGTTTATATGTGCTCTATGATGGATCATCAATGCAGGAAGTAAACATGGCTACGACAAGGAGAGGGGAACCACCCCGAAGGCCTCCTACTAATTCTAGGCAACAGGGAAATGGACAGAATAGAGGGAATTAAGGGCAACAGCGGGTACAAAACCCTAAGTGCCTCGGGTTTGGTTAGAGCTTCAGAGGAACTTAGCTCTAATCAATGAAAACTTAATGAGGTTGATTCAAGGAAAACTGTTAGGACCACCCTTCAGTACTTGGCTAAGGCCAAGAAAAATAAGAAACATACAATTAAATACAATAGGGACTCAACTGAACACGGTAATAGTGATGTGAATGCAAGACTACAAAACTAGGTACCTTAAGTGCACTTCAATGGAAGACTATGTTGAGTTTGGCAAGAAATAAAGTTGGAGGATTGCATTGCACACTTAAACTAGTGGTGCAAGTGAAGCCGCAAACTAGGAATGGACAATGTCAGCCATGCATTTTTGTTGAAGGACTAATGTGGAGTTAGGCCATTTTTGTGGACTTTTGGTCCATGGCCGGTCATGTTTATATATTAAACAATGGGGTTTTGGCTAGTGGAGGCCTTATTATAATGGGATTCTTGGAGGAAGATATTAATTGTTTAAAGGGAAAGAATTGTTTAATGAGATGGTGGAAGGAAATTGAATTGTTTATTGATGAAAGAATGGAATGTTGGCCGACCATTCTAGCGCTTTGACATTCCTTTCATTTGGCATTTCTTGTACTTGCGTGCCATGGAGAACACTTGGCCGAAATGTATTGTTCTTCCTTGTTCATCATTGTTCTTGGCCGAAAATTGCTTATTCTTGAGAGTTTATGTGAGTTCATGGCCAAAAGCTTGGAGATGGCTTGTTGTTCATGAAGATTGAAGCTTGTTCTTGAAGAATCCAAGCTGCGCTGAAATTGTTCTTGCCATGTTCATGAAGTGTTCTTGGAGTTCTTGAAGTTGCATGGTGTTCTTGAAGGTTCAAGGCAAAACCGAGACAATCAAGCTTGTTCTTGAGGTAAAGATTCATAATTCACTTGGTTTTCTTTGAAATTTTCTATGATCAAGTGGTATTAGTGATTAAATGGTAGTCGAAATGTGCTAGGAAGTTTGGTTTGAAAGACACATTTTGGATTTGGATTCTCAAGCATAACCGAAGGCTCAAGCTCTTGAATTTGAGGTAGGGTTTCACATTTTACTTGTTTGCTTGGTAATTATTCCATGAACAAGTAAATAAAGTAACTAAGTGATGGTTAAAATTTGCTATGTGATCTTAGTTACTTGATGGGCATTATTAAGGAGATTTGGTTTATGATTTGATTAGCTAATCAATTTTGGGCATGTGTTAGAATTCCTAGTGAGGGAGGCCAACTTGCTAGTGAATGAGCTCTAGTGGAATGAGAGTGATGTTGTGAAGATGAAAGTGCAAAAAGTGCACTTGGACACATGCTAGTAAATATGGCCGAATGTATCTTGTGGTGTGTGTGTGTGTTTGTGTGCTTGATTGTTTGTTTGTGTGTGCTAACCAAATGTAGATAGCTTAGTTGGACTTATTATGTCTTAGTTACTATATGTGTATATTATGTTTTTTTGTGTTGTCTATGTTTTCTTGCAGGACAAGTAAGCTATGGAGGTTAAGTCTTGGACTTAACTAAATAGACCAAATATGGTTGATTGTGAATCCTACTGAGTAATTGTTACTCACTGCCCATATATTTCTTGTTTCAGGAAAGGATATTTAGCTTGAGTAGTTTGCTTGAATTGCTAGTTTGTGTGCTAGGTAGTACACTTATTGCTCAAGGTATGTGCCAACTCAATCTTGGCTTGATTACTAGCATTACAAGTCTTATGGATTAAGGCCGAAACTTATATTCTAAGTTTTGCAGGCTTGTGTAGTTGTGGGACCAGTCTATGTGCGGGATGGGTGTGTGGACTATGGCTCTGATTGTAGTGTTCACTTTCATGACCATGAACATGGTCATTGGGTTGGTGCTTTAGTGTGTGCTGTTGTATTGCACACTTAGGTATCTTCTCGGGGAGTAAGGGAAGTTAGCTTGTAAAACTTAACCTTGGCTATATTTTGGACTTGTAGCATCCTTGTAATGCTTCCAGGCTAGTGATTCTTGTACTTAGGCTATTTTGTGTGTATATGTAGCCTTTGTTGTACATTGTTTTGTATGTACATATGTTGGATGCTTATGTGCTAAGTTATGTTAAGTTTATGAGCTCATGGTTATGTTTCATGAAGAAACCTCTTGAGATATTTTGTTTGGCCAAATATACATGTGCATGGAAACCTTGATTTTCAAAAATTCAAAGATGTGGGCTTCTTGGTTGTCATTCATGAAAGTAGCACACTTGATGAGCACACATCCTAGACACTTAATTGATTAAGTGTATGCCTTGCTTATATTGCAAGTTGTTGATTTACAGCCTTGCCTTGTGTTGCAAGTTAGTGGTTGGGCCCTACTTAAGCTACAGATAATTGTTCTAAGTAACTCGTAAGCCTCCTGGGGCGCCTCCCAGCTCTCAGCTTGAGAAAATAAGACTTAAAAAGGTAGTTAATAACACCTGAACATAAGAGTATTTGAATAGCTCTTCGGGAAGAAATGGTGAGTGGCACTGAGAGTGCACAGGCTGGGGCTTGTGTGGGGTGTGACAACAACAACAAGGAGTCCAAGTAGCTCCATCAGAACCAGTTCGGGATGCATAGCTACAACCAGAAGAGGATACTAGGAACACATCTGAATATGTTCATTCTAGAAGCTTGAAAAACACAAATGATGAAACTGTTGAGGAGGAAGATGAGGATAGGAGAAATTCAAGAGGAAGAAGACTAAGGTCTCATATTTGTCAGGTGTCCAAGACCAATCCCTCAGTTTATGACCATTCCTCTACTAGGAATAAGATTGGGGATGGCCATGAGAGAAGATCCAGGAGTAGGCGGAGAGGTCATAAAAAGCATCACCATCAGAGGACTCTCACAGATCCAGGAGAAATAGATCAGAAGATCTAGAAGGCCTAGATGAGGTCAGATTGTTGGAGAGGTTTCAAGACCTAAGACCTGCACAATTTGATGGATGAGCTGGGCCAGAGAAAGCTAAGGAGTGGTTAATCTTCATTGAAAAAATGTTTGAGAGGATGCCACTCAGCTCCACCAAGAGAGTGTCACTGGCTACCTACAATCTAGTAGGCAGTGTAGAGATATGGTAGAGGAGCACCAGAGATAGGTATGCTTTCCAAAAGGGGAGAAGGCCAGGAAGAGATATTGAGATGAGCTGGCTAGAATTCACACAGCTATTCAAGGAGCAGTACAACAGTGATGCTATCAAGGATATGAAGCAAGCTGAATTTGATGCTCTAAGGCAGGACAATCTCAGTGTCCTAGAGTATGAGCACAAATTCAATCAGTTGGTGAGGTATGCTCCTCAATATCATGGACTAGACAAATTGAAGGCCAAAAGATTTGTCAGAGGCCTAAAGTCAAACATTAGAAAGGCTGTTAGACCTTTTGGAGCAGTTACATACTATGAAGCAGTGCAGAAAGCTCGATTAATAGAGCAAGAGGAGTATGAGACTAAGTACTTTCCCAGTGGACCAGGGGAAAGTAGTCAAGCAAGAGGCAAGCAGAAGAAGGCAGCACATGGCAAAGGAATTGCCAAGAATTCTCATCTTGGTGGTGAGGGCAAGGTTAAAGGGAAGTTCCCTAGCCTAAGGTGCCCTAAATGGAAGAAGTTTCATGGGAAGAAACCTTGCTATTTTGACACCCAAGCATGTCTAAGGTGTGGATCCATGGATCATTGGATCAAAGACTGCCCACTGGTTGAAAGGAGGCCAGAAGACTAAGGTCCAGGAAGGCCTATTGGGGCAGGACCTAGAGGGGGAGCACCTAGGGAGGGACAACAGAGGCCAGTTCCTCTAGTGCCTTGACCCCCAGTGCAGAGAGCTGGCAGAGTCTTCCAAGTGGAGAGGCCAAAGACATCAGAGCAGGGAAGAGCACTAAGAGGTAACGTTTACCTTAATGGTATGCCTGTTAGTGCTCTATTTGATACTGGTGCATCTGTGTCTATAGTGGCTAGGAAATTTGTTGATGCCATGAAATTGCCTACTGAAATCATGCCTAGGATATCCTTAATGAAAACAGTAGGTAGTCAATGTCTTTTCACTAATGACCTAGCTAAGGAGTGTGATCTAGTAGTAGGAAAGACTAAGGTTATGACTAATCTGCTAGTGTTGGACATTCCTAAGTATGATTTAGTGCTAGGTATGAATTGGCTTGCTATGCATAACATAAGAATTGATTGTGCTAAGAGGGAAATCACATTGCCTGATGGTGAAGTGCATGCATTAGTGAGTTCTAAGGAATTCATGTATGAAATGCATGGCATGGAGCTAGAGGTATTAGATGAGATACCTGTGATTTCTGAGCATGATTACTGTTATGAATCGAATGAATTGCACTGTGATAAGGAAGTGGACAGAATACCTATAGTGAAAGACTTTCCACAAGACTTTCCTAAAGACCTGCCAGGTATTCCTCTACAAAGGGAGAATGAATTTGAAATCAAGCTGCAACCAGAAGCTAGTCCAATATCCATGCCTCCTTGCAGAATGCCAATCACAGAAATGAATGAGCTCAAGAAACAACTTGATGAACTTCTTGAGAAAGGGTTTACATGGCCAAGTGTTTCACCATGGGGAGCTCCTGTTCTCTCTGTCAAAAAGAAGGATGGATCTTTGAGACTATGCATTCACTACAGGAAGCTTAATGCAGTGACTATCAAGAACAAGTATACACTCCCTAGGATTGAGGATCTGTTTGATCAACTCAAAGGAGCTAAGATCTTCTCCAAGATAGATTTGAGATCTGGATGCTTCCAGTTGAGAGAAAAGGAAGAGGACATTCCTAAGATTGCATTTAGGGCCAAATATGGACATTATGAGTACACAGTCATGCCGTTTCGTTTGACTAATGCCCCAGCTACTTTCATGGACCTGATGAATAAGGTGTTCAGACCACATCTGGAAAAATTTGTGGTTGTGTTCATTGATGACATCCTAGTGTATTCTAAAGATGAAAATGAACATGAACATCATCTGAAGATTGTCTTAAAGACTCTGTTGCAGCATCAGCTTTATGCTAAGTTATCCAAGTGTGAATTCTGGATAAGGGAAGTGTCTTTCGTAGGACACATCATAGATGCACAAGGCCTTAAGGCAGACCCTAAAAAGGTCATGGCAATGTAAGAGTGGGAAACACCAAAGACTGTGAAGAAAATCAGAAATTTCCTAGGATTAGCTGGATACTACAGGAGATTTGTATAAGGCCTTTCCATGATTGCCTCAGTTCTTACTCATCTGACCAAGAAGGGTCAAAGATTTGAGTGGACTGAGAAGTGTGAAAAGAGTTTCCAGGAGCTCAAGCAGAGGTTGATTGAAGCTCCAGTGTTGATTCTTCCTGATCCAAGTAAGCCCTACATCATATATATAGATGCATCTAGATCTGGGTTAGGTTGTGTGCTTTTGCAAGACAGAAATGTCATTGCTTATGGGTCAAGGCAGTTAAGATCCCATAAGCAAAATTATCTTACCCATGACCTAGAACTGGCAGCAGTGATTTTTGCTCTGAAGCAATGGAGACATTACTTGATGGGTAGTTCCTTTGTGATCTACACTGACCATAAAAGCCTCAAGTACTTGTTCACTCAGAAAGAGTTGAACATGAAGCAAAGGAGATGGTTGGAGTAAATCAAGGACTATGACTATAGTATATAGTACACAGAGTGCAAAGGCAATCTAGTAGTAGATTCCTTGAGTAGGAAGTACATAGGACTTTTGAAGGGAGGATCCATAGCTGATCGTGATGAGCAAAATAGTCTGTTATGCTTATGGCGTAAATGGCATAAGTGGGAGGAAGCCCAAATTTACTCATTGACAATTCAGTCTGGATGGATTGAAGAAGCTAGAAAGGCATAGGAGACAGATCCTGATCTGAAAAAGATCTCAGGAGAGGAAAAAGGTTCCTTGTATCAATCCTTTGCCTACAAGCAAGGATTACTGTATTTCAAGGACCGAATCTATATGCCTAAAGGAACAAAGCTTAGGGATGAAATACTTGAACAAGCTCACACAAGCAAGTTGAACATCCATCCAGGAAGTGAGAAAATGTATAAAGACTTGAAGACTCACTTCTGGTGGCCAAACATGAGGAGAGACATAGTTACCTGTGTCTCCAAATGTGCCACATGCCAGAGGGTAAAGGAAGAGCACCAGAAGCCAGTTGGTACCCTACAGACTCTACCTATACCGGTGAGGAAGTGGGGCAACATAACCATGGACTTTTTGACTGGATTGCCTATGACCAAATGAAAGCATGATACAATATGGGTAATTGTCGATAGGCTAACCAAATGTGCCAACTTCTTACCTATGAAACTCATAGACTCCTTGGAAAAGTTAGCTCACATCTATGTCCAGGAGATAGTGAGACTACATAGAGTGCCAGACTCCATTGTATTTGATAGAGATCCAGGATTTACAGCTTGGTTTTGTAGTGCTTGTCATAAAGCACTAAGAACCAAAATCCACCTGAGTACTGCTTATCATTCTCAGATAAATGGGCAATCTGAAAGGGTGATACAAATACTGGAAGACATGCTCAGGAGCTGTGTGTTGGATTTCAAAGGTGAATGGGACCAACACTTGCCATTGGTGGAATTCTCATATAACAATAGTTACCAAAGCACCATTGGCATGGCACCTTATGAAGCATTATATGGAAGAAGGTGCATGACACCCCACTATTAGGTGGAAGCCTCAGATAGGCTAGAGTTGGGTCCCAAAATTATTGAAGAGACTACTACCAAAATTAAGAAGATTCAAGAGAGATTAAAAGCAGCGAATGATAGGACCACAACCTATGTCAACAAAAGAAGGAGAGACTTAGAATTTGAGGTTGGTGACATTGTTTGGCTGAAAGTTGCACCAACCAAAGGCACTGTCAGATTTGGCAGAAAAACCAAGTTAGCTCTAAGATACATCGGTCCTTATGAGATCTTGGACAGAGTTGGCAAGGTAGCATACAGGTTAGCTTTTCTGCCAAGCATGTCAAGTGTTCGTAATGTTTTTCACATTAGTATGCTTAAGAAGTGTTTATTGGACACAAAGCATACTATTGTAGTGGAAGACATACAGTTGGAACCTAACTTGACATATGAAGAGAAACCTATAGCTATCTTAGCCAAGGATACCAGTAGGTTAAGAAACAAACATATTCCCATGGTTAAAGTTCAGTGGTCACACCACTCTGAAAGATAAGCAACCTGGGAAACTGAAAAAGACCTTATGGAAAGGTATCCTGAAGAATACCCAAAGCTAAAGGCTATTTTGGAGGACCAAAATTTTTAAGGGGGGAGGATTGTTACCACCTCACAAAATGGGAGAATGACAAGTGTGTCATAATGGCTAAAAACAATTATATTGTGTAATTCTCACCATAGTGATTACAGTCTGGCGGGTAAAAGGTATAATCAACACCTCCTTAAAAGTGTTCCAAGTTGGTAACTTGGTTGCCAAGAAAAGACTTAAGGATTGCTTGTTTGTCAAGCAACCTATGGACTTTTTTTGTAAGATTTTGGAAATTTGGGTACTCAATTGCAAAACTTTCACAAAAGAGATTTGGAGAGTTATGGGAAGGATATGAATGGTATGAAATTGCTATTGGAGGACCAAATTGCTTATGGAAGACAACTAAGGGCAAAGAAAACACAAAAAGGCATAAAGGACCTAAGTGTTCTAATGTAGGCCTTAAGATGTGTATGTCTATGACTTAAGTCAAAATGGAAGTTTTGTGGGGTTATCCCACATAAGGAGGGCTGCTAAAGGAAGATAAGGATGGTCAAATGTGGGCCAAGAGATTAAGGCTAAGAAACCATAGTCTTCTAGCAAGGAAAATGACATAAGACAAGGTTAAGACTACTTAAGTGTGTTTAGTGTACTTTTGACTATTTAAGTAGTCAAGACCAACTTTGCTTCTCTAAATTTCGGCCTCCACCAGCAAAAAGAAAGCCGGCCCTCTCCTCCACACCTCCCCCATAGCCACCATACCTTCAAACTCAAAACTACTTGCAATTGAAGTCAAGGAAGCACAATTGGAAGCTATTTGGTGCTATTGCTTGAGTGCACCTAGGATCAAGCTCCAATTTCAGCATACCCATCAAGGTAAGGGTTCTCTTGCTCTCATGGGTTGTTTTCTGCAATTTTCAAACATCCATGGAGCTAGGGCTAACTTGGAAGAGAGCCATGTGCTTGATGAACCAAGCTTAGTGAGGGGAGTGCACTTATTGAAGGTTTTGTGACCTAGTGTGAAGTGCACAGTGAAGGCAGCGAATTTATCGGTTTCTAGAGCCGAAAAGTTAGTACTAACTAGTGTTAAAATACTCGTAAGACCAAGCATTAGCTTGAGGAGGGCTTCCATAGTGATTTGGTTATGTTTATTGTGTGTTTTATGGACTAACCTATGGTATATGTTGCTGCCACATTTCATGTGTTTGTTGTTTTTGTTTGGCTTCTGCATTTGGTTGCTATATCTTGTATATATGCATTATGGTTTTTGTGTTTTAGTGTCCTTGGCTGCAGGGTTTAATGATGGTTACATTGCCTATTGAATCCAATTGCTACCCTTACTAAGTTTCTCAATGAAACTTACTCTCCTCAATTCTGTCATTTCATGTCCAGCAGAAAGATCACCTTCAAACTAACCCTTGTCGTTTGATTTTTGATCTAAAATTTCAGGTACATGAACTTCCATATGTCTAGTTATGATCTGGAAAGTTTGGGGATGTTAGGAGCACATTTGGTTTTTTTAATGGTGGTACATATTGTGTTGTGCAGCAGCTGTCCAGCATCTTGTTTTTGGAGTCCATTGTATCTCAGGAACTCCTGTAACCTAGGGTGCGTATTTAGCTGAGTAAAGACCATGTTGTAGTGCATGTATGCATGTACATGTAGTTTATGTAAAATGAGACAAGTATGTGAACATTTGAGTAATGTTTTGGCTATGTAAGTGATGTGGTGCAAAGCTGCCTAAGTGTGAATGATGGGCTGCTTACTTGTAAATTCTGTTTTGGCCACATAAAGTTGTTAAAATAGAGGGGATGTAATTCCTATGTGTAATGGACATATACGGGATAGCCTTGGAGGGCTTTCCCCTTGTGAATGAAGTGTTTGCATGGTTTGGAAAAACTGTATGGGCAAAATGGTCCAAAATTTGCCAAAAGTTTGACTCTAGACATAAAGTTTAATATCTGCCTGTGTAGAATGAATCTTGGTATGAAATTTTGACCACACCTAGACTATATCTAGAGGGTTATCTGGTATTTGGAATTTCTATATTTAGATCCCTGTAACCAAAGATATAATGTTTCAAATTTGGCTGAGTTACTATTCATTTGGTCAGAATTTTGTAACCAACTTCAAAAATCCATAACTTGGTCCATAGGTGGGCTATTGATGTAAAACAAAATTACTTGGTTTGATTTAAGTCCCTACATGATAATGGAGGAAATAAACAAGGGGTCTATATGTCTAGAATGATACAGTTTATTAGTGGAAGTTGCAGGTGCAGTAGCTAGCCACTAGAACTAAACAAGATTGCCTAATGTGTGGAAGCCAAAACTAAGACTTATGCTAGGGTTTTCCTTCTTAGCTGCCATAGTGTGCATAAATGTAAATATGTGTGTTATGGTTAGACCAATATGCATGTATTTACATAGTGCTCAAGAGGGTCACTTGAGTATGTACACTAGGGGTGTTGTTCTGATGACCTACAGGACACACCAAACCTTAGAGTTTAAATGCACAGTTTTGGCACCATAACTGGACTACCCCAGAGTGGGTAACAACAAACATACCAATGAAATCACACAAGACATGGTTCATAAGTCCATGAAAGTACTGGGAGCATTAGTTAATCCAAAAGCCATTCATAAAGTCCAAACTTTGTTTTGAAAGCAGTTTTCCATTCATCCTCTTCCCTCATCCGAATTTGATGGTACCTACTTTTCAAGTCAATTTTTGAAAACAAAGTAGAACCATGCAACTCATCAAGCATATCATCAAGTTTAGGGATATAATGTCTATACTTTACAGTGACTTTGTTGATAGGCCTACAATCCATGCACATGCGCCATGAACCATCCTCCTTTGGCACCAAAAGGACAGGCATGGCACAAGGGCTCATGCTCTCCCTCACAAAGCCTTTAGCGAACAACTCTTCCACTTGCTTCTCAATCTCCTTAGTTTCATCAGGATTGGTTCTATAGGCTGGCCTATTTGGGATAGGTGCACCCGAGACTAAGTTATTTTGATGTTCAATGCCTCTAATTGGAGGCAAACCTCTCAGATCTTCAGGGAACACATCTTTAAAGTCCTTCAACAAAGACATAACAACACTAGGAAGATGTGTTAAATCGTTGATAACAAGCAAAGACTCTTTGTAAATTAAAAGAAACACTGGTCTTTGTGCTTGAAAGACTTTTTCACATCACTCATTTTTCCAATATAGCACTCTTTCTTGCCACTCAACTTCCTCTCATTATTTTCTCTTAGGAACTCTTCACTCTTCTTCCTCTTATGGTCACTCATCTCACTTGATCTCTCATTTTGTCTCTCAGCTTTCCTTTCTTCATTCTTGCCCTCAACTTTCCCCTCATTTACTTTTCTCTCAACCTTACTTTGAAGGATTCTTTGATCCTCCAAAACTTGTTGTGGTGAAAATGGACTAAGTGTAACTGACTTACCTTCATGGACAAATGAGTACAAGTTCCTCTCTCCATCATGTGTGACCTTCTTATCATATTGCCACGGCCTTCCAAGCAAAATGTGGCATGCTTGCATAGGAACAACAGCACAAAGAACTTGATCATGGTAAGTACCAATTTTAGAGTTAACTGAAACTTGCTTTACCACCTTTACCTCCCCGGCATCATTCAACCATTGAAGCCTGTATGGTTGTGGGTGCTTGTGCGTAGGAAGCTTCAACTTGTCCACCATGGTTGAACTTGCTACATTGGTGCAACTTCCTCCATCAACAATGAGGCTGCACACTTGACATTTGATTTCGGCACCTAGTGTGAAAGATGCACTCTTTCTGATTAGCCTCCTCCTTGGCTTGCACACTTAGAGCTCTCCTAGCAACAAATGCAAAGTCCCCATCCTCGGGCTCAAGTGTGTTTTGCTAATCATCCTCCAAAGGTGGTGTCTCCTCTATGTCATCTTCCTCGTCGGATGTGATCTCTCCATCATCTTTAAGTATCATCACCTTCTTGTTAGGACAATCTCTCAGTAGTGCCTCTTGCCTCTACACTTGAAGCACTCAATTTCCCTTACCTTAAGTACTTCTTTAGGTGGTACTTTGGATTTGTCTTGTTGAGGCCGAGACAAGCCTTCCTTGGTAGCCTCCACTTTTGGCTTTGGTACCTCTTTGCTCCATGTTCCCCTCCACGTGAAACTTCCTCCTTGGACCATCTTGGATGCCTTAGACCTCTTAATGATTCTTTTGGCCTTAGTGGCATGGTGAAGTAAATCCTCCATGTTGACATATGGCACCATCTCCACCTTGTTGGCAATCTCATGGTTAAGGCCATTGATAAATCTAACAATGGTGGTCTCCTCATCTTCAATGATATTTGCTCAGGTTGATGTCATCTCCAAGTCCTTATGGTAGTCCTCCACACTCCTTTGGCCTTGCACAAAATTTTGAAGTTTGAGGTGTTGGTCTCGATAATAGTACCTAGACACAAACCTCCTGCTCATCATGGCTTTAAGGGCTCTCCATGTATTGATGGGTTACTCATTATTCCTTCTCCTAGAAGTGACAACCTGGTTCCACCACACAAGAACATAATCAATGAACTCAACGGTAGCTAATTTAACTTTCTTCTCCTTGAAATAATGATGGCAATCAAACACCATCTCAATCTTTTGCTCCCACTTCCAATATGCATCCGGATCACTCCTCCCTTGGGAAGGTGAAATGGTAAGCTTGATGGAATTAAGGTTGTGATCTTCTCTTGGCTTTCACCTCCTTAGAAGCCCATCGTCATGCCAATGTCCTTCTTCTCCTCGGGTTCTTCTCTTCTTGGACCTCTCCTTGGTTGCAAGATAGGATTTGGCCTCTTTGGCAATCTTAACTCAATGTCCTCAATCCTCCCCACAAGTCTATTGAGAATTTCTTGAAGCTCTCTCATGGTTGGCTCCTCATTTTGTCTTACTTCCATCCTCCTATCCTCTTGGCCCTTCATACTCCTGAAAACAAAGATCCTTACGAAGACTTACCTCATGTGTTTAACTGAAAAGATTAGCACTTAAACACTCAATTTGTTAGTAAGAGTCCTTAAAAGTTCTAATCAAACTATCCTCAAAGTACACAAGAAAACTTGAATTCTTGAAGACAATTTTGACTCCAAAAGAGGTGGGCTAAAGAAGTTTTAAAGACTCTAGGAAGCTCTTGCAATTGATGATCATAAAAACCACAAAGAAAAGCTTTTTGGCTCAAAACAATGGGATAGGTTTTGTGGCACAAAATCTCAACACTCTATGTAAACTTATTTGCAAGCTCTTTTCTTTTCTTTTCTTTGTTCTTTCTTTTTCTCTTTTTTTTTCTCCTTTTTTTTCTTGCTTGCTATTTTGATGCTAAAACAAATTCCTCCTTAAAGTTTCTTGCCCTCAAAGACAAAAATTTATATTTCTTTTCGGCCAAGACAAGAAACTATGAAAACGTCCACAATTTGGAACAACTTCTTTGATACCAAAACTTCTTCAACTTGGATCCTTCTTTTTTGGGTGTTTTCTTGACTCAAGGATGCTAGAAACAATGAAGAAAATAAGGATTAATAGGGCTAGGCATGAAAAAAAAAAGATAAGAAACAATCAAGAACAAACAAATTGAAACCAAGAACACAAGTAACACCAATTGACTTCTCTTTGTTGTTTTTGGTGTTTTTGACTTGAACAAGGATGGAAACAAAAAGGAAAAACCTGAAACAAGAAGAAAAAAGGACTAAAATGGAGAATTAAAACATAAAATTACTTGAAAAAATTCAAACAAAAATGAGGATAAACAAGAACACAAAGATATGTCCTTCAATGGAACTTGCGGCCCTAATACTGACTGATGCAAACCCCAATAGTAGAAAGACCATAAAATGGGCCTAAGATGTTTTTCAAGCCCCACAAGACATCAAAGAGATTGGATTTGAAGACCCCCACCCCTAATCAACTTGTGACTAGAAACGAGAAGTATAAGAACACCAAGAACACAAGGAAACTTGTGCACCAAGGTAGTTCGCCAGGAACCAAAGAGAAATCTCTCCAAAGTACCAATATTATTACAGTTGAAAGCCATGTTTTAAAACTAGAATATGTGCCTATTTCTAGGCCTAAACTAGTGTAAAATATAGGCAAAAATTCACAACTGAAGTCACCTAGGAAACCTAGTTTCAAAGGACTCAAGAAAACATAGTTAAACTAGGACTCCTAAACCCTTTTCAATAATGTTTGGGGCATGCAGCATATGCCACTTGTCCTAAGCCACATGAATTAATTCCATAGCCTAAATAACATCCTAAATAATGTAAATAAATATGAATTAAATGAAAATAAAATGCAAATACAAGTTTCACCCCAAAAACCCCCAAATGGTCTTCTTGGGTGCACTTTTGGTCTCCTTAGGGTTTCCACTTGTATCTTCAGCTCGAAGCTTGAATATTTGAGTTCCAATGGCATGATTAATCCTTCTAAATGTTTTAAAGAGGTCTTGAAAATTTAGATCTAAAAAATCTAGCTTGTAGACACAAAATGCATCAAGAAAACTCAAGGGGGCTCAAAAGGTGCACTTTGAGTGGTGTCCTCGGTGTCCTTGCTTTGTGACTTGTCTAAGCACTTTAGGAATGAGTGTGGAGCATGTCAATCGTCTCCATATGTTTATTGAAGGTTCTAGTAGCTCCTTGTGAAGTGCCATGTCCATTCTCCATGAAGAAGCTTGAAACAAAGGCTTGTAGTGCACCAGTGAGCTTCTTAGCCCTCTTTCTTGTCAATGGTCCACTAGTTATCTTCAATGGGTCCTAGCCTTCCTTGATCATATCAACTATCCCCTCCTTAGAAGTATTCATCCATGAATCTTCATGTTCAAATAAAGATAAATCAGAAACGTTGAAAGTAGCACTCAAATTGTACTCACCCAACAAGTATGGCATGTATGCATTGTCATTGATCTTTTTAATGACTTGGAATAGACCATATCCTCTAGGATGAAGCTTAGTCTTCCTTGTAGCTAGAAACCTTTCCTTCCTCATGTGCAACTAAACCCAATCTCTAGGTGATGGCCGGGGGCCTCATCGTTTATAGTCATAATGACTGGTGGAGGAACTTCTGGGAGGAAGAACGCCTGGTGGGTTGGACGGCCCAAAGGAGAGTGCCTGAAAGCTCAAAAACAAAAGGTTAGGAGGCCCCCGGAGTGTTTTTTCGGGGGGTGGGGGAGCCTCCGACGCCCAAGTCAGTGGTGGCTGAGAGAAAGACAGGGAAAAATAGCACAAAGGGCTGAGGAGTTTTGCCTGGTAACGGGAGCCGTATTTTGCCAGCCAACCAACCTCCTGTCTAGTATTAACTCCTGGTATTTATAGGAGTGCCTAGCCCGTTCAGATCGTGACACATGTTCGGTCGGACGTTCCTGACTTTCTGGGCGTAGGAGACAGATGGTAGGTTACCTTGAGCCATGTGCTGAGACGGGCCATGATGTGATTTTGATGGCGTCAGCGTGGCAGAGCGCCTTTTGAGGCGGCTTGTGGCGTCTGTGATTGGATGTGTCAGAGGCTTCCTTAAATGCTTCCATAAATACCCCTGCCGTACTCCCGAGGTCCCTGGGTGAGGTCGTCCTTTGGTACGGACAGAGCCTCTTCGGGAAACAAGCCCTCAGTTCGGGGGTTCCCAGCTACAGGGAGTTCCGCCTTCGGGGATATCGTGTTCGGCTCGCTATGTTTGGTGCCACTTTTCCGAAGGCGATCTGTTCACGACCCTGGGGGGGGCGAGTAGTGTCCTGGCGTGCCGGGCTCGGAGCTCTTCGGCTATCTCCCGAGGTGCCTGATCACACCTTTTCTCGGGTAGCGCCAGCTTCTTCTGGCCATTCTTGTGGCAGGGAGTTCGGCCAGATAGAGGCGATAGCCTTTGGCTATCACATGCCCCCCTTTGGAAAGCCGAAGTGAAGACTTCGGTTTTGCATCTCTTTCCGAGGTTGCTCTTGGGAGTTTCTTAGGAAGCTTAGCCTGTTCCGAGGATGTCCTTTTGCCCGAAGCATATGGGCTGTTCGGCCTTGGCCGTTCTTTGGTGCCTTTTGCCCGAAGATACACCTCGGGCTCGACGGTCATTGGCTATTTTTCTTTAGCCTGTCTCTCGGTGTCCTCGAGGAGGCCTGCTCTTTGTTTCTGCAGGTCTGTTTGGCCAAGCGTGTCAGTCTGAGCGGCGCGTCCCAGTTTTCCAGGGATGTCAGAAGACGTGTCCCAGCTTTCAAGGGACGTTTGGAGGACGTGTCCCCTATTTTTGCGCAGCAGTTGACACGTGGCGCTTTGCCATTGGAGGAGAGTCGCGTCGGTTACAGAGGGCGCGCCTTTTCAAGTGCAGAGAGCAGTTACGGCGTCGGTTCGCCTCCAAAGGGTACTTATGACGACGTTTCGGTTACCCACCTCTGGCTTATAAATAGCCCATTTCATCATAAGTTCCTTTTGCTTTTTCTTTTGCTCTTTTCTCTGCTTTGCCTCTGTTCTTGCATTTTTCTTGCTTTCTGTGGCGGAGCTTCCTTAATCAGAGCCTTTTTTCCAGCCAACTTTCACGACGGCGTCCTCAGATTTTGGCAAATCTTTCGGTGGGTTTTTGTTTTCCAGAGCGTTTTGATCCCTGTGTTCTTCTGAGTTTTTCTCTGGAAACTGTTTTCTTCCGTTTTCAAACTCATTTTTATGTCGAAAATGCCCATTCCTGAGAGCTGGCAGCCTCTTTTAGCCCATCCTTGTTGCACCACCCCTGAGAAGTTAGAGAGGTGGAAGAAAAAATTCTTTCTTCCCTCTTACGCCGTTACCAGGCTGCCTCGTTCTAGCCACTATGCATTTTCAAACCATAGTAAGGAGGTTACCGTTTTCCGAGCCCAGCTGAAGGCCGGTCTTCGGTATCCTCCCCCGAAGATGGTGTGCGAGTTCTGCCAATTTCATGGCATTGCGGTGAACCAGCTTCCCCCGAACTCGTTCTGCTATTTCAACGCCTACCTCTGCATGTGTGGCGTCTTCGGGATAGAACCCCATTTCAGGATTTTTATGCAGTACTACAAGCTCTCTGTGGTCCCGAAGGGTGGCTTCTATTTCATGCTACCTCGGGGATCCGGGAGCAAGAAATTCATGTTCACCTTCGCCACTAAGGATAGCTGGCGGGGGTGGCAACAGAAGTTCTTCTTCATGAAGATGGCTGAGGCCTGGTCGTACGTTCCGACCAAATGGGCTCAGGGAACACTGGATGCGGACGTTGGTGATCCGAGGATGCTGCTGACCCCAGAGTTGGCTCCCGTGTTCGCGGATTTCGACGCCCGCATTCGGGCTGTTTCTGACTGGGATCCCGAGGTCTCTCCGCGCGCCCTTTACCCTTTTCCTATCAACTGGAAGTTGATGACCGAAGAGGTCCTTCGGGAACTAAAGGTGGTAAAGGAGCACAAGACTGACCTCGGGATGCCAGCTCCTGCCATTGCCGGGAAAGATTCCTGGTTGGTCAAGCTTCTTAAGGAGGAGATTTCTTTCGAAACGCTTGCCGAAAGTGAGTTATTTTCTACTCCTTTGCTGTTTTTTCCTCGGACTTACGCTGATGTTTCTCTCCTTTTTCAGAGATGGGCGACGACACTGCCGCCTATTACAAGTCCCTCTTCTCCGGCCAAGTGGAGAAGGACGATCAAACGAAGAAGGCGGCTTCCCGAAGGCGGAAGTCTACTGGCGCGGGTCCTTCGAGGAAACGGGCAAAGAGAGCTACTCAGGTTCCTCTAGAAGAAATACCCGAGGAGACTGCCGAGGAGCCTGGGACAGCCGAGGTTCCGGCGTCTGAGGCTGCTGCTTCCGAGGTTCCTCCAACCGACGTCCCTCCTCAAAGTCTTACTGCATCGCAGGCCCTCCTTGATGTAGTGGTAGAAGTACCTTCTGCCGAGGAGCGGCGCAAGCGGAAGGGTAAGGGCATTTTGGCCGAGGAGGCCGAGGACTCCGAGGACAATGTTGCCGAGGTCCCACCAGGTTTGTTTCCAGACAAAGTGTACTTCCTTTGTTTTTTCTGGAATTGCCTTTGTCTCTGACCTGTTTTTCTTTTTCGCCCTGCAGGGGAGTTACTTACCCCGAACTGGGCGGCCGAACACGCGGAGGCGAGGGCCCGTCGCGACGCCAAAGTCCCGCAAGGGAAGATACCAAAGGAGCCTTTCTGGACATTCACGGAGGACATGAACTTGTACTCCGAGGACTGTCCTGAAATGGTGAAGCAGATTTCGAAGGGGGTGCTCACCGAGGCCTCCTTCAAGGCTATAGCGGCGGCCCATCTAGGGGATAACACCCTTGCCGCAAAGATCACCGAGCATGCTGCTCAGGTATATCCTTCACAACTCTTCCCCTTCAATTTTTTCCTAAGTGTTTGGCTCTTACTGACCTTGCGTTTTATCTCCTTTGCAGCTGCTGGGGTACGCCGGCTTTCTCCGAGTTCGGGTAGCCAGGCAGACGGCATTCCGAGCTTCGGCCTCAGAGGCCCTAGAAAAGGCGAAAGCGACGTGCTCGGAATTGACCGCCAAGAACCAGCAGCTGGCAGATGCTGCGAAGGAGGAAGCTGCCACCCTTCGGGAGGAGTTCCGAAAGGAGAAGGAAGTTTTGATGGCGGACTCCTCCCTGAAGATTGCCGACCTCCGCAATCATGTGGCGGGGCTGCGCGCTGCAAACCAAGACCTTCTCCAAGACAAGGCAAAAAAAGAGAGAATATCATAGTCACACTCTTGTCTGAGAAGAAAACCCTTCAAGCCGAGGTCCAGTCTTTGAAGAAGGAGCCGAAGGGGGAGGAGCGGATAAAGGTGCTGGAAGAGGAGGTCGGGGATCTGAAGGACGAGCTTGACGACCTTGAGCTTAAGAAGAACAAGTCTGATCAAATGAACAAGGTCGCGTTTTAGGACGGCTTCTGCCTCGCTCGGCACCAGGTTCTCCAAAGGTTCCCAGGTCTGGACCTCTCTTTTCTAGAGGGTCTAAACATTCCTGGGGGACCTCCGTGGAAATGGTCCAAGATCGAAATTCTGAAGCTTCCTCCAATTCCAGCGCGGAAGGTGGCGGAAAAGGGTGGACAAACGAGTGGCTCTCAGGACGCCGCGAACCCTTAGGCTTCTTTAGGGCCCCTTTTCCTTCCCTTCTTTTTTGTACTCCTTCTTCGGGCACTTCTTTATTGTAAGGCAGCTTTGCTCTTAACGGAGATTTTTTGGCTAAGTGTTTCTTCAAGTTTCTTTATTTCCATTGTCCCGAACACGTTCGCTCAAGAGACTTCGGAAAACCTGCGATCAAAGAAACTTTTTTACCTTCCTTTGTCCTGAGTACGTTTTACTCGAGAGACATTCTGGAAAGTCTGAGAAAATTTTGACTAAGTCTTTTTGCAGGCTTTTGCATTTCCAATTTTTCCCGAACATGATTGCTCAAGGGACTTCGGCAAACCTTCAGTCAAAAATTTTTGTTTTTCCAGTTGTCCCGAGCATGTTTGCTCAAGGGACTTCGGAAAACCTTCCGCGAGATTTTTCACTTCCCATTTTCCCGAGCACGTTCGCTCAAGGGAGCTCGGGAAATTATCTCAGCGCTGGCTACGGCGAGTACTTCTGCGAGATTTTTGTTTTCCATCTTTCCCGAGCGTGGCGGCTCAAGGGACTTTGGAAAGCCATATCTACGCTTTATCATGGCGAGCATCTTTCACGGAATATTGTTCATTTCTGCACTTAAGAAGTTTTCTTAAAATACTACTATATATTTAGAACATTTTTTTGTTCAACATACCTCCTCCGCTCAACCTTAAGCGTAGAATTTTTTCAAGGCGCCCGAGTGCCAATTGCTCTTCAATTCTATGCCTTCGACGTCGCCAAGCTTGTACACGCCTTTTCGTTGTTTCGGCGAGGGCCAGATAGGGTCCTTCCAAGTTTGCGCGAAGTACGCCATGGGATGGCCTTCGGGGTGCGAAGTCGGCCTTTCGGAGAACGAGGTCTCCCTTCTTGATTTCTTTTGGCCTGGCCCGTAAGTTTATAGCCGCGGCCACTCTTTGCTGAAAAGCTTTTCTTCTCAGCTCGGCTATTTCTCTGTGTTCGCCGACGAGGTCGAGCTTGGTTCTGAGGCCGAGGTCGTTTCCACCTTCATCAAATACTTGCACCCGTATTGATGGTCTGACTATCTCGACTGGGATAATGGCCTCTGTCCCGAAGACTAGTGAAAAGGGAGTTTCCCCTGTGGCCCTTCGGGGCGTCGTTCGGTAGCTCCACAATACGCTTTGGAGTTCTCCTGGCCATTTCCCTTTTGCTTCTCCCAGTCTCTTTTTCAGGCCATCTTTTATGGTCCTGTTCGATACTTCCACCTGCCCGTTACTTTGGGGGTGAGCTACTGGGGCGAAGTGCATCTTTATTCCGAGGTTGCGGATAAATTCCTGGAATCCTTTGTCTATGAATTGGGATCCATTATCGGCTACTAGTACCCTCGGTATGCCAAATCTGCATACGATGTTCTTCCATACGAACTTCTGCACTTCTTTTGCCGAGATAGTTGCTAGTGGTTCTGCCTCCACCCATTTTGAGAAATAGTCCACTGCTACCACGCAGAATTTCACGCCTCCGGGTGCTGTGGGGAGTGGCCCAATAAGGTCTATACCCCAGACAGCGAAGGGCCAAGGATAGTCTGCCGAAGTTACCATTTCCGAGGGTGTCCTCTGGATTTTTGCATGTCTCTGGCAGTTACCTCATTTCTGGCCGAACTGTCTTGCGTCCTTTCTCAGGGTAGGCCAGAAGTATCCTTGGCGGAGTATCACTGCTGCAAGGGCATCAGTTCCAATGTGTGGACCACACATGCCTTCGTGAACTTCTTCAAGGACCATTTCAGTATCCTCTTCATTCACACATCTTTGCAGCGGGTTCGTATATCCCTACCGGTATAACTCTTCGCCAATCAGGAAGAATCTTCCGGAGCGTCTTCATAGTCTTGCAGCATCACTGGGGTCTTCGAGGAGCAAATTCTCTGCGAGGTATCTTTTTATTGGGTCTTTCCACCCTGTTCCCGAGGTCGCTATGCTTAGCACTGAGATGCTCGGATGGTCTAGCACCTCGGTGTATGTTTTCGACTTCGCCAAGCAATCTGCCTCAGTGTCATTCCGCCGGGGTACATTTTCGATCCGTACGGAGTCAAACTCTTGGATGAGCTTTGCTACCAGCTTGTGGTATTTTGCCAAGATTGGGTCCTTCGCCCCATAATCTCCTGCTGTCTGCCGAACTACCAGCTGGGAATCGCTGTGAGCCTTTAAGTTTCTCACGCCAATCTTTCTGGCCAAGCGTAATCCCGCTGCGAGGGCTTCATACTCTGCTGCTACATTGTTGATGACGTTGAAGCTGAACTTGATAGCCTTCATTACCTCCAAGCCTTCGGGGCCCCTGATAATTACTCCAGCTCCCTGGTGTTCGGACCCGAGGCTTCGTCTACGTGCAAGGTCCATTCTGGCTCACCCTCTTTTGGGTCTGAATGGCTCTCCTCAGTGGTGGGTATTTCGGCGATAAAATCTGCCAGTGCTTGAGCTTTTATGGCCTTCCGAGGCTCATACGTGATTTCGTGTTCGCCCAGCTCTATGCACCACTTGGAGAGCCTTCCCGAATGGTCAACTCTCTTCATTATATCCCGTAGCGGCAGACTACTTCGGACGATGATGGGGTGAACCTGACTTCGGTGCCATGCAGGGAGTTGCTGACATAGTAGACCGGCCATTGCTTTGGCCCTTCTTCTTTCACGAGGACCGAGCTCACAGCCTTTTCTGTAACGGCGAGGTAGAGTACGAGGGGCTCTCCCTCCCGAGGTTGTCACAGAGTCGGCAGGCTGGCCAGGTAGACTTTGAGTTCTTCCCAGGCCTTTTGGCAATCTTCATCCCAAGGATGATCATTCCTTCCGAGGTCGCCTTCCATTTTTGCTGCCTTTGTGAGGATTTTGAGGAAGGGTCGACACCTATCTCCGTACCTGGAAATAAAACCTGCTCAGAGAGGTTATTCTTCCGGTGAGTCTCTGCACATCTTTGACTGTGGCAGGAGTTCGGAATCTGAAGCAGAGCCTCAATCTTCTCGGGGTTAGCATCGATGCCTCTTTCGGATACCATGCACCCAAGGAATTTTCCCGAGGTCACCCCGAAGATGCACTTCTCAGGATTAAGGTGGATCCCGAAGTCTCTGAGCTTTTGGAAGGTTTCCTCTATGTCTGCAACGTGGTAGCCGGGCAGCTTGCTCTTGATTGTCCCCGTTTGGTCTTTGAAGACCTTGTTCATCAACCTCTGGTAGGTGGCTCCTGCATTATTGAGCCCGAAGGGCATCCTGATATAGTAATATGTTCCTCCCTTGGTGATGAAGGCAGTCTTCTCTTCATCTTCGGGGTTCATCCTTATCTGATGGTAGCCACTGAGGGCGTCTAGGAAACTTAGGAGCCCATACTCAGCAGTTGAATCTACCAGTTGATCTATTGGCGGCAGAGGGTATGAGTCTTTTGGGCAAGCATCGTTTCAAGTTTCTGAAGTCGATGCGCATCCGGAGTTTGCTGCTACCTTCTTTTGGGGCCGTGCCCACGTCGCTCAACCATTCGGGGTACTTGACCTCCCTGATAACTTCAGCATCTAGGAGACGCTGGACTTCAGTTTTGACAAAGTTGCTTTTGTGGGATGAGATGCTTCGTTTCTTTTGCCAGACAGGCCTTGCTTCCGGGCTTACTTTGAGGCTGTGCTGTATTATGCCAGGGCTTACCCCCGGCATGTCTTTTGGCAAGCAGGCAAACAGATCTTTATTTTCTAGCAAAAAGGATACAAGATTTTCCTTGTCACCTTCGGCCAAGCTCTTCCCTATTTGGGTGGATTGACCTGGGACAAGCTCTACTGCTTCCGTTTCTGCTTTGGCGAGATCTTCTTCTTTGCCTTTTTCTAGCACCTTTGCCTCCATCGTTTGCGCGAGGTTGCTCGCCGGAGTTTTTCGTGCTTTTACAAACACCTTTCTTACCTCGGATTGGTCTAGGAAGACCTCTGCGCCTCCATCCTTCACATCGGGGCTAATATGCAGGTTCCCCACTGTCTGTCTTCCAAGGATGACGTTGTACGAGGATGGGACGTTCATGACGATGAATCTCGCCCTTGTGGATGCGTACAATTCATCTGCTATGCCTACCGAAGTCCCTTTCATCGTCAACGGGAGATCGATCTATCCGAGGTCGTGGAGTTCGGATGAATGAACCCCAAAAGTGGGCGAGGTGACAGGCTTTAGTTCGCTGCTGGAGATGCCCAAGCTCGGCAGCAGGTGCGAGAATAGGACGTCAGCTTTTAAGCCATCATCAAGCAACACTCTTTTGACGCCTCAGTTCCCTATCTTTGTCGTGATCAGCAGCGGATCGTTGTGGGCGAAGACGACGGTGGAGCTATCTTTGCGAGCCAGTTTCTTTGATAACCCCTGCTGGAGGTGGAGGGCGCCTTTTTGGACTTCGGTTTCTCCGCCTGTCGGAGTCATAGTCCTCATCTTCAGCCCTTTCTTCCTCCATTTTGCTGCCCTTCGGGGGTTGCATCCTCAGGTATTTCCGAAGTTGGCCCTGTTTTATCAGCGACTCTATGTACTTCTTCAGCTGGAAGCAATCTTCGGCGTCATGGCCGTGGTCGCGGTGAAACTGGCAGAACTTCTTGGCATTTTTTTTGTTATCGGCGGCCATGGCCCTTGGCCGCCGAATTAGCTTCCCCTGCCTTTCCAGCGCCATGAGAATGTTGGTCCGTGTAGTGCTCAATGGTGTGAAACTTTGGGGTTTCCTTCCCCGCATCCGCCGAGGTCGTCCTGCCTGTTCGGTAGGATGCCGAGCTTGTTGAGTGGAACCTTCGGCGTCGTGATGATCAGACTTTGGCCCGGCCATCCCCAGTTCCTCGACTGTCATGTGTTGCTCTGCCCTACGGTAAAATTCTCCGAGGGTCTCTGGGGGGTCCTTTTGAGAACTCATAGAATAGCTGTGAGTCTCGCCGAAGGCCCCGTGTCATAGCAAGGATGCGGATTTCGGGCCGGAAGTCTGGGACGCTCAGAGCTTCTCTGTTGAATCTTTCGACATAGTCTCGGATGGTTTCTCCGTTCCTCTGCTCTATGTCGAACATCTGTACAGGCATCTTCGCAGTAGGTCTGCTTCCAATGAACTGCTGGGTGAAGGCTGTGGACAACTCCCGGAACTCAGTGATGGTCTCTGGGGGCAGGGAATTGTACCACGCCGTGGCTGGCCCTGTGAGGGTGACTTCGAAGCACTTGCACATGGTAGCGCCATCAGCATCGTGTATTATCATGCTCTATCTGTACTTCGTCAGGTGAGCCTGCGGATCAGTACGGCCATCATAAATTTCCAACCGAGGTACTCTGAACTCGCCTGGCATAGCTGCCTCAACGATGGCCTGAGTGAAAGGGGAGTTATCTTCGCAGGATGTTCCCGAGGGTCTGGCCCAAACGGATTTTCTGGCCACTTTTTTTTTCACTCTGTCCAGCCGTGCTAATATCTTTTCCATGAGCACTGTGGCGCTAGGGCCCTCTTCAGGGAATGGGGATCGTCGGCGCCTCTTCGGGGGGCGAGTTCAGCGCTGAGGGGACAAGGACCTCGCCTCAGGTGACGAACTACTTCGCTGTGAGACTCTCGGCTGCTTGGACCTGGTTTATCCCATAGAATGTTTCCCGAGGGCCTTAATTTCTGCGATGTGTGGGCTTGGGTCTCCTCTCCCGAGGGCGTGTCACTGAGAGGGGTCTCTGGGCCTGTGCTTGCTGTGGCCACCTTCGGCCGATCTGCTGTGTCATTTCAGACACGACCGAACGCTGAAAGTCTCTTAAGAAACTCATGGTGACTACCAGAGGGTGGTCTTCCTCGGGCGCAGAAGTTCCTGGGAGTGTTTGCTCAGCAGCCAGTTGTATCTCAGGCGCGGACGGGGACCTCGGGAGTCCCTTGTCCTTAGAACACCAAGTCTCAACGACGGCGATCTTAGAGCGGGTTCCCACAGACGGCGCCAAATGATGGCCGGGGGCCTCATCGTTTATAGTCATAATGACTGGTGGAGGAACTTCTGGGAGGAAGAACGCCTGGTGGACTGGACAGCCCAAAGGAGAGTGCCTGAAAGCTCAGAAACAAAAGGTTAGGAGGCCCCCGGAGTGTTTTTCCGGGGGGGGAGCCTCCGACGCCCAAGTCAGTGGTGGCTGAGAGAAAGGCAGGGAGAAAATAGCACAAAGGGCTGAGGAGTTTTTCCTGGTAATGGGAGCCGTATTTCGCCAGCCAACCAACCCACCAACTTCGTGTCAAGTATTAATTCCTGGTATTTATAAGAGTGCCTAGCCCGTTCAGATCACGACACGTGTTCGGTCGGACGTTCCTGACTTTCTGGGCATAGGAGACAGATAGTAGGTTACCTTGAGCCATGTGCTGAGACGGGCCATGATGTGATTTTGATGGCGTCAGCGTGGCAGAGCGCCTTTTGAGGCGGATTGTGGCGTCTGTGATTGGATGTGTCAGAGGCTTCCTTAAATGCTTCCATAAATCTCCTGCCGTACTCCCGAGGTCCCTGGGTGAGGTCGTCCTTTGGTACGGACAGAGCCTCTTCGGGAAACAAGCCCTGAGCTCGGGGGTTCCCAGCTTCAGGGAGTTCCGCCTTCGGGGATATCGTGTTCGGCTCGCTATGTTTGGTGCCGCTTTTCCGAAGGCGATCTGTTCACAACCCTGGGGGGGCGAGTAGTGTCCTGACGTGCTGGGCTCGGAGCTCTTCGGCTATCTGGGCCCATTATTAATACGAAATTAAAGTGAAACCATAACCCAAATAATTAGCCCATGCACTCTAATGATCCAAATAGCTCTATGTGTGCGACCCAATAGGCTCTTACCACGTTGGCAATGATCATAAATCACATTTATGATCATAAGCAATGAGCGGTGTCTAGCAACACATCATTGCTACCCAAGTGACAAGATTGTCGGTGATTCGACTAAACCTTTATGATCATCACCGATATATGCCATTGTCCCTTTGTCCAAGATATCAAGACTAAGCACGAGACATGGAATGTGTCACTCTCGTATAGCCCAATCTTTGGTTTCTTGATTACCGAGTAGACCAACTTAAACTGATGACATTGATATCATATATCAACTCATCCGAGCATGGCCATGCATTTTCTAAGTCTCACTCTATCAAGGGGCCCGAAGATATCACTCCCGTTACATAGGAGGGACAAATCCCATCTTGATCATACAAATCCCTCCGCATGATATGTGACATACCCAATGACCTCCTTCAAGTTCACTCAGTTACGAGCAACAAAGGAAAGTATCAAAGTATGTGACTCACATGTAGGGAACCTTGATGATCTTAGGTCGAAGGACTACATATACCATGATCACTATGAGAATCACTTATGACACTCATATAACGATCCATGTAGTGTTCTCATGGTGGGTCGGTCCAGTACACAAGTTCTCCAACTTGTACCCATATGTAGACTACATATCTCATATTAGTCTCCACATATGCTAGTCGTTATGTATTATTGCAACCCGCTCCACAATAATACTAGACTAGGGACGTTTGAAGAATATCATTATTCTAGGGTTACAATTATGTTTATTACGTTACGCAGAAACAAAACAACAAACATAATTGCTGGATTAATGCCTTAATAAAATATCATGACTCAATGTGCAAAAAATACAATCATCTCATGATTGGCTTTTTGGGCACAACACTAACAATCTCCCACTTGCACTAAAAGCCAATCATCCATGTATCTAATACCGATGGACCTAGAATGGCTATCATGCTTCTGCTGCGTAAGGGGCTTTGTCAGTGGATCAGCAATGTTGCTGTCTGTCGAAGTCCTGCATATCCTTACATCACCCCTCTCGATGATCTCCCTGATGAGATGATAGCGTCGGAGTATGTGTTTGGATCGCTGGTGAGATCGAGGTTCCTTAGCCTGTGCGATTGCTCCATTGTTGTCACAATAGAGCTCTATCGGGTCAGCAATGCTTGGAACCACTCCAAGTTCAGTGATGAACTTCTTGATCCAAACTGCCTCCTTCGCAGCATCAGAGGCGGCAATGTACTCAGATTCTGTTGTAGAGTCAGCTACTGTCTCTTGCTTTGAACTCTTCCAGCTCACAGCACCACCACCAATACAAAACACATAACCAGATTGCGATCTAAAATCATCCTTATCGGATTGGAAGCTTGCATCGGTGTAACCCCTTACAACGAGCTCATCTTCACCTCCAAAGACCAAGAATGCATCCTTAGTCCTTCGTAAGTACTTAAGGATGTTCTTAACAGCTGTCCAGTGACTCTCACCGGGGTTCGATTGGTACCTACTCGTCATGCTCAAAGCATATGAGACATCGGGACGAGTACATATCATGGCATACATGATAGATCCAATTGCTGAGGCATATGGAATCTTACTCATGCGCTCTCTCTCCTCGGGTGTACTCGGACACTGAGATCTAGAAAGAGTGATACCATGTGACATGGGCAAGAATCCTTTCTTGGAATCTTGCATGCTAAACCTCTTTAGCACCTTGTCAATATATGTACTTTGACTTAGGCCAAGAAGCTTTCTAGATCTATCTCTATAGATCCTGATGCCTAACACATAGGCTGCTTCACCCAAGTCCTTCATAGAGAAACATTTCCCTAGCCAAGTCTTCACAGACTGTAGCTCAGGAATGTCATTCCCGATGAGTAGTATGTCATCTACATACAACACCAAGAAGACAATAGCGCTCCCACTAACCTTCTTGTAGACACAAGGTTCATCTTCATTTTTGATAAAACCAAACTCTTTGATTGCATTCATCAAAATGAAGATTCCAACTTCGAGAAGCTTGCTTCAGTCCATAAATGGACCTTTGCAACTTGCACACTTTATTGGCATTCTCAGGAGTGACAAAACCCTCAGGTTGTGTCATGTACACATCCTCAAGTAGCTTTCCATTTAGGAATGCAGTTTTGACATCCATTTGCCATATCTCATAATCATAGTGTGCAGCAATAGCAAACAAAATTCGGATGGATTTAAGCATAGCAACTGGTGAAAAAGTTTCATCATAGTCAATACCATGAATTTGCTTGAAACCTTTTGCAACCAATCGTCCCTTAAAGGTAATCACATTACCATCCATGTCAGTTTTCTTCTTGAAAACCCATTTGCACCCTATGGGTTTTACCCCTTCAGGTGGGTCAACCAAAGTCCATACTTGGTTTTCATACATGGATTCCATCTCGGATTTCATGGCCACTAGCCACTTCTCAGAGTCAGGCCCCGACATAGCTTGTTGGTAGGTTGTGGGCTCATCCTGATCCATGAGCATCACATCACCAGGTGTGAGTCACGAGAAATCCATATCTCTCAGGCTCACGCCGAATCCTACCAGACCTACGTGGGCTCTGTGCTACAGGAACAGACTCTTGAACCACAACATCTTGTGGTGTCTGTTCAGGTTCCATTTCAGGTTCGATGTCTCCTTGTTGTTCTTGAATTTCTTCAAGTTCTACTTTCCTCCCACTAGTTCCTTTAGAGATAAACTCTTTCTCTAAAAAGACACCAGTTCGAGCAACAAACACTTTTTGCTCAGAAGGATTGTAGAAATAGTAACCCTTTGTTTCTTTGGGATACCCAACAAAAAGGCATTTTTGAGATTTGGGCCCTAGTTTGTCAGAGGATTGACGTTTCACATAAGCGTCACAGCCCCAAATCTTCATAAAAGACAAATTGGGATGCCTCCCACTCCATATCTCATATGGTGTCTTTTGAACCGATTTAGATGGAACTCGGTTTAGTGTAAAAGCGGCTGTCTCTAGAGCATGTCCCCAAAAGGAGTTTGGAAGGTCAGCTTGACTCATCATAGAGCGAACCATGTCTAACAGAGTTCGATTTCTCCTTTCAGATACACCATTCCATTGAGGTGTACCTGGTGGAGTGAGTTGTGATACTATACCACACTCCTTCAGATAGTCAAGGAATTCTCGATCCAAGTACTCTCCACCTCGATCTGATCGAAGCACTTTGATACTCTTCCCGAGTTGATTCTCTACTTCATTCTTGAATTCTTTGAACTTTTCAAAGGATTCTGACTTGTGTCTCATAAGATACACATAGCCATATCTGCTGAAGTCATCAGTGAAAGTAATGAAGTATTGGAAACCTCCTCTAGCTTGTGTAGACATAGGGCCACATACATCACTATGTATGAGTCCTAGTAAGTCATTAGCCCTTTCACTTTGCCCTGTGAATGGGGCTTTGGTCATCTTGCCCAACAAACATGACTCACATGTCTCATATGATTCAAAATCAAATGAGTCCAAGAGTCCATCCTTATGGAGCTTGGATATGCGGGTCTCATTTATATGGCCCAAGCGACAGTGCCAGAGATAGGTCGGGTTTGAATCATTTAATCTGACCTTCTTGGTATTCACATTATAGATTGGATCTTCGAGGTCTAGAACATACAACCCATTGCTAAGTTGAGCACTACCATAAAAGATTTCATTCAAATAAATAGAACAACATTTGTCCTTTATTATAAATGAAAAACCTTTCTTGTCCAAACAAGAAACAGAAATCAAATTTCTACTAATAGTAGGCACAAAGTAGCAGTTGTCTAATTCTAAAACTAATCCACTAGGTAAAGTGAGAACATAAGTCCCTACGGCTAAGGCAGCAACCCTTGCTCCATTTCCAACACGTAGGTCCACTTCACCTCGGGCCAATCTTCTACTTCTACTTAGATCCTGCACATTTGCACAAATGTGAGATCCACATCCAGTATCCAATACCCAAGATGAGGAAGTAGAAAAGTTAGCCTCTATAACAAAAATACCTGAAGTGGAAGTCTTACTTCCCTTTTCCTTAGCAAGTTCTTCAAGATAGAGCTTGCAGTTGCGCTTCCAGTGTCCAGGTTGCTTACAATGGAAGCACTCCCCTTCCTTTGCCACACCACCCTTTGGTTTCAGTGCAGCTGAAGAAGAATTAGCATTGGACTTTCCATTAGCTTTATCCTTCTTCTTGTTGGCTTTTCCCTTTCCCTTGCCCTTTTGAACCATCAAAATGGGCTTAGCCTTCTTAAGGTTTTGCTCAGCAGTTCTCAACATGTTGAGCAATTCAGGGAGGGACTTGTCAAGGTCGTTCATGTTATAGTTCATGACGAACTGACTGTAGCTTTCAGGCAACGATTGCAAGACTACATCAATAGCCAACTCTTTCTGAAGAGCAAATCCCAAATTCTCAAGATTCTCAATGTACCCAATCATCTTGAGCACATGAGGACCCACGGGACTTCCCTCAGACATCTTGCACTGAAACAATGCCTTAGAGGTCTCAAACCTCTCATGCCTAGCTTGCTCTTGGAAAAGCATTTTGAGATGTTCGATCATATCGAACGCCCCCATGTTCTCATGTTGCTTCTGAAGCTCAGATTCCATGGTAATAAGCATGAGGCATGCAACATCCAAAGCATCATCAGAATGCCTCTTGTGAGCATCCCTTTCAGCTCTTGGAGCAGTGGCAGCAGGCTCATTCGGAATGGGCTGCTCTAGGACATAAGCCTTTCTCTCTTGTTTGAGGACTATCCTCAAGTTTCGGTACCATTTGAGAAAGTTGGTCCCATTCAGTTTTTCCTTCTCAAGGATCGATCGCAACGAAAGTGTCGATGTGTTTTGTGCCATGGTTATCTACAACAGTAAATATGCAGTGTAAGAGTCATGTATTTTAATTCATTTAATAAGGACTTTTATTAAACGATACTCCCACTATTTTCCTCAAAATAATAACCCTCGATATTATTTCGGAACACCTCGGCGCTAAGGTATTCTAGTGGGCCAAGATCCATATTTGACCACAACCTGAGTCAGCTTTGGCTTTTCTCTCAAGTTACAGCTATTTAGGTAGGCAACTCCTTGCCAATTGCATCTTATGCAACTCTTGGATAGTTGGGTGAACAACACTTGTCCAAGCTCATCTCATGAACTTAAGCCCAACTCTATGCCTCTAAGTCCCTAATCCTATTAGGATGACTTAGTTAAGTCGAACCCAAAGTTAGCAATTTGGATATCACTATTATCCCATCGCGCCTTACCAAGATGAACATAGGTGCTTTGCTTTGGCAAACCCACCTAATGTTGATCAAAGTCTTGACGAGTGCCAACATTTGGAAGGCATCACATTTAATGACTTAATATTTGTTTGAGGGATTTTTTCTTTTGATCTCACCAATTTGTTATCTCCGGTTGTCTTTATACATGCATCACATACAAATATAAAACATGCATCTCATGCTTACAAGAAAGTAAACGTGACATGGTTATAGCCCAAACTATGCGATATTCTCAAGCCAATGAGAATATCATAAAAGCCTAAGAAAAGAAAAGAGTCTTCACAAGCTCCTTCTCTTCCTTTCTTGGTTGCCCTTTTGTTGTCACCTCCTTGGACATACCACCTTGGATGATCCCATAATGCACCATTACATCAATAATAGAAACCTCGAGTTACATTCGAGGGGAGTAAGGTGAGAAGAGAATGTACAATGAGAGTGATAAGAAAAGGCACGACTCGCAGGCCGTATTTACAAGTACAACCAATCAAGGGCTATAACCATGCACCATGCTTCAAACACCAATCAGCATATCATGTCAAATCTCATTCAACAAAGATGCATGCCAATTTTCGCGAGTTGATTAACCAGTTTTGAGAATATCATAAAAGCCTAAGAAAAGAAAAGGGTGCTTCACGGGGTCAAGGGGAGCCGCCCTTGGAGGAGGCATGGCGGGCAGCGCCCCCAGCGCAAAAAATTGTCTTACAATTGCTTAGCCCGAAATCTTCTATTTCGAGCAAGTAGGCACCCGAGACTCCTCCATTCGAGCCACCAAAAATACCTTACTTTTGGTGTCCGAACAGGCCGAATCCGAACAAAGCTAGGGTTTTTGCAACTATTGCAAGAATCCTAATCCATATAGGTATCTCATACCTATCAATTTCGGGTTAATCTCATTAACCAATTTGTGTCGTTTCTTCATATATCTCATATGTTCATTACGAATTCCGGTTTCATGCATCATGAATCAATCTAATTAATCATGGCCGAAAAGCAACCGAACACATAACATCATGCGATTCAACACTCAATCCCGATTTAGGGTTTCACCAGTAGCTCTGATACCACTGTTGGGTTTCGGGAGCCAAACAGCGCAGCGGAATTTAACCGAAACCCTCCAGGATCCAAGTGAAACGGGGTAAACCGGGTGTTCAAAAATTTTCATACCTAATTTTCGGTTGAGATCTCTCACTCAACTGTAGAGTCGAATCACAAAACCTGAACAGTTGACGTGTTCAAGCTCTCTATGGTATCCACACGAGCCTCTCGGGATCACCACGCTTCCACCACGTCCCGGCAGATGCGTTTCTCTTGCGCTCGCAGTGCTAGCTTGCGTCCTCCAAGGAATTGCAAGAGAAGAGTGCGGCTGTCCTTTTGGGAGGCTAGGGCAAGGAGACCTGCGAATTTCTCACTAAAAGTTGTATTTATAGTGAGACTCAACTTCCAGGCCTAATGGGTTTCAAAGCCCTAATCCAATTAGGATTTAATTTCGGGCTTAATAATGGCTCAACTCTTGGGCCCATTATTAATACGAAATTAAAGTGAAACCATAACCCAAATAATTAGCCCATGCACTCTAATGATCCAAATAGCTCTATGTGTGCGACCCAATAGGCTCTTACCACGTTGGCAATGATCATAAATCACATTTATGATCATAAGCAATGAGCGGTGTCTAGCAACACATCATTGCTACCCAAGTGACAAGATTGTCGATGATTCGACTAAACCTTTATGATCATCACCGATATATGCCATTGTCCCTTTGTCCAAGATATCAAGACTAAGCACGAGACATGGAATGTGTCACTCTCGTATAGCCCAATCTTTGGTTTCTTGATTACCGAGTAGACCAACTTAAACTGATGACATTGGTATCGTATATCAACTCATCCGAGCATGGCCATGCATTTTCTAAGTCTCACTCTATCAAGGGGCCCGAAGATATCACCCCCGTTACATAGGAGGGATAAATCCCATCTTGATCATACAAATCCCTCCACATGATATGTGGCATACCCAATGACCTCCTTCAAGTTCACTTAGTTATGAGCAACAAAGGAAAGTATCAAAGTATGTGACTCACATGTAGGGAACCTTGATGATCTTAGGCCGAAGGACTACATATACCATGATCACTATGAGAATCACTTATGACACTCATATAATGATCCATGTGGTGTTCTCATGGTGGGTCGGTCCAGTACACAAGTTCTCCAACTTGTACCCATATGTAGACTACATATCTCATATTAGTCTCCACATATGCTAGTCATTATGTATTATTGCAACCCGCTCCACAATAATACTAGACTAGGGATGTTTAAGAATATCATTATTCTAGGGTTACAATTATGTTTATTACGTTATGCAGAAACAAAACAACAAACAAAATTGCTGGATTAATGCCTAAATAAAATATCATGACTCAATGTGCAAAAATACAATCATCTCATGATTGGCTTTTTGGGCACAACACTAACATTCTCCCACTTGCACTAAAAGCCAATCATCCATGTATCTAATACCGATGGACCTAGAATGGCTACCATGCTTCTGCTGCGTAAGGGGCTTTGTCAGTGGATCAGCAATGTTGCTGTCTGTCGAAGTCCTGCATATCCTTACATCACCCCTCTCGATGATCTCCCTGATGAGATGATAGCGTCGGAGTATGTGTTTGGATCGCTAGTGAGATCGAGGTTCCTTCGCCTGTGCGTGCTCCATTATTGTCACAATAGAGCTCTATCGAGTTGATAATGCTTGGAACAACTCCAAGTTCAGTGATTACCTTCTTGATCCAAACTGCCTCCTTCGCAGCATCAGAAGAGGCAATGTACTCAGATTCTGTTGTAGAGTCAGCTACTGTCTCTTGCTTTGAACTCTTCCAGCTCACAGCACCACCACCAATACAAAACACATAACCAGATTGCGATCTAAAATCATCCTTATCGGATTGGAAGCTTGCATCGGTGTAACCCCTTACAACGAGCTCATCTTCACCTCCAAAGACCAAGAATGCATCCTTAGTCCTTCGTAAGTACTTAAGGATGTTCTTAACAGCTGTCCAGTGACTCTCACTGGGGTTCGATTGGTACCTACTCGTCATGCTCAAAGCATATGAGACATCGGGACGAGTACATATCATGGCATACATGATAGATCCAATTGCTGAGGCATATGGAATCTTACTCATGCACTCTCTCTCCTCGGTTGTACTCGGACATTGAGATCTAGAAAGAGTGATACCATGTGACATGGGCAAGAATCCTTTCTTGGAATCTTGCATGCTAAACCTCTTTAGGACCTTGTCAATATATGTACTTTGAGTTGTGCCATGGTTATCTACAACAGTAAATATGCAGTGTAAGAGTCATGTATTTTAATTCATTTAATAATGACTTTTATTAAATGATACTCCCACTATTTTCCTCAAAATAATAACCCTCGATATTGTTTCGGAACACCTCGGTGCTAAGGTATTCTAGTGGGCCAAGATCCATATTTGACCACAACCTGAGTCAGCTTTGGCTTTTCTCTCAAGTTACATCTATTTAGGTAGGCAACTCCTTGCCTATTGCATCTTATGCAACTCTTGGATAGTTGGGTGAACAACACTTGTCCAAGCTCATCTCATGAGCTTAAGCCCAACTCTATGCCTCTAAGTCCCTAATCCTATTAGGATGACTTAGTTAAGTCAGACCCAAAGTTAGCAATTTGGATATCACTATTATCCCATCGCGCCTTACCAAGATGAACATAGGTGCTTTGCTTTGGCAAACCCACCTAATGTTGATCAAAGTCTTGACGAGTGCCAACATTTGGAAGGCATCACATTTAATGACTTAATATTTGTTTGAGGGATTTTTCTTTTGATCTCACCAATTTGTTATCTCCGGTTGTTTTATACATGCATCACATACAAATATAAAACATGCATCTCATGCGTACAAGAAAGTAAATGTGACATGGTTATAGCCCAAACTATGCGATATTCTAAAGCCAATAAGAATATCATAAAAGCCTAAGAAAAGAAAAGAGTCTTCACAAGCTCCTTATCTTCCTTTCTTGGTTGCCCTTTTGTTGTCATCTCCTTGGACATGCCTCCTTGGATGATCCTTAGACATACCACCTTGGATGATCCCATAATGCACCATTACATCAATAATAGAAACCTCGAGTTACATTCGAGGGGAGTAAGGTGAGAAGAGAATGTACAATGAGAGTGATAAGAAAAGGCACGACTCGCAGGCCGTATTTACAAGTACAACCAATCAAGGGCTATAACCATGCACCATGCTTCAAACACCAATCAGCATATCATGTCAAATCTCATTCAACAAAGATGCATGCCAATTTTTGCGTGTTGATTAACCAGTTTTTATTTATGTGGCGCTTCGCATACGGCGGTCCCGCTGGCCGGTCAGCGGGCGGTGGTTCCGCTGACCGGTCAGCGGACGAGGTCAAGGGGAGCCGCCCTTGCGGGGGGCGTGGGGGGCAGCGCCCCCCGGCGCAAAAAATTGTCTTACAATTGCTTAGCCCGAAATCTTCTATTTCGAGCAAGTAGGCACCCGAGACTCCTCCATTCGAGCCACCAAAAATACCTTACTTTCGGTGCCCGAACAGGCCGAATCCGAACAAAGCTAGGGTTTTTGCAACTATTGCAAGAATCCTAATCCATATAGGTATCTCATACCATTCAATTTCGGGTTAATCTCATTAACCAATTTGTGTCGTTTCTTCATATATCTCATATGTTCATTACGAATTCCAGTTTCATGCATCATGAATCAATCTAATTAATCATGGCCGAAAAGCAACCGAACACATAGCATCATGCGATTCAACACTCAATCCCGATTTAGGGTTTCACCAGTAGCTCTGATACCACTGATGGGTTTCGGGAGCCAAACAGCGCAGCGGAATTTAACCGAAACCCTCCAGGATCCAAGTGAAACGGGGTAAACCGGGTGTTCAAAAATTTTCATACCTAATTTTCGGTTGAGATCTCTCACTCAACTGTAGAGTTGAATCACAAAACCTGAACAGTTGACGTGTTCAAGCTCTCTATGGTATCCACACGAGCCTCTCGGGATCACCACGCTTCCACCACGTCCCGACAGATGCGTTTCTCTTGCGCTCGCAGTGCTAGCTTGCGTCCTCCAAGGAATTGCAAGAGAAGAGTGTGGCTGTCCTTTTTGGGAGGCTAGGGCAAGGAGACCTGCGAATTTCTCACTTAAAAGTTGTATTTATAGTGAGACTCAACTTCCAGGCCTAATGGGTTTCAAAGGCCTAATCCAATTAGGATTTAATTTCGGGCTTAATAATGGCTCAACTCTTGGGCCCATTATTAATACGAAATTAAAGTGAAACCATAACCCAAATAATTAGCCCATGCACTCTAATGATCCAAATAGCTCTATGTGTGCGACCCAATAGGCTCTTTTCATGTTGGCAATGATCACAAATCACATTTATGATCATAAGCAATGAGCGGTGTCTAGCAACACATCATTGCTACCCAAGTGACAAGATTGTCGATGATTCGACTATACCTTTATGATCATAACCGATATATGCCATTGTTCCTTTGTCCAAGATATCAAGACTAAGCACGAGACATGGAATGTGTCACTCTCGTATAGCCCAATCTTTGGTTTCTTGATTACCGAGTAGACTAACTTAAACTGATGACATTGATATCGCATATCAACTCATCCGAGCATGTCCATGCATTTTCTAAGTCTCACTCTATCAAGGGGCCCGAAGACATCACTCCCATTACATAGGAGGGACAAATCCCATCTTGATCATACAAATCCCTCCGCATGAGATGTGACATACCCAATGACCTTCTTCAAGTTCACTCAGTTACGAGCAACAAAGGAAAGTATCAAAGTATGTGACTCACATGTAGGGAACCTTGATGATCTTAGGTCGAAGGACTACATATACCCTGATCACTATGAGAATCACTTATGACACTCATATAACGATCCATGTAGTGTTCTCATGGTGGTTCGGTCTAGTACATAAGTTCTCCAACTTGTACCCATATGTAGACTACATATCTCATATTAGTCTCCACATATGGTAGTTTTTATGTATTATTGCAACCCGCTCCACAATAATACTAGACCAGGGACTTTTAAGAATATCATTATTCTATGGTTACAATTATGTTTGTTTAAGTTACGCAGGAACAAAACAACAAACATAATTCCTGGATTAATGCCTTAATAAAATATCATGACTCAATGTGCAAAAATACAATCATCTCATGATTGAATTTTGGGCACAACACTAACATCAAGCTCTCAAGAAATGAAAAAGGAAGGCAATCGGATGCACCAGGAACAAGAAAAACCCTAATTTTTGGGTTTGTTGTGTATCTCTTGAAGATTTCAGCTTTCACAGTGCAGGTAAGGGTTTTATCTTCATGTTTCATGGTTTTTTACTATCTTAAGATGATAATAAAGCATCCATGAAGCTAAGACCATGCTTGGAAGAGAGCAAAAAGCTCAAGGAACCAAGTATGGGTTAAGGGGGAGTGCATGAACAAGGTTCCAGCCTTACTATTTTTTAAGCAACAAGATGGCAGTTTTTACAGGGATTTCTAGAGCCCAAGTCAGTACTAACTAAGACCAATTAACCTCCTAAGACCAAGAATTAGCTTGAGTAGGGCTGCCACAGTGATTACATATTTTTGATTTGATTGTTTATGGACTAACCGTAATGATGTATTGCTGCCAGCATTGCATTTGATTGTGTTCTGTTTGTTTGTGCATTTGGATGGCTATATTTTTTTATATGTGATTTTTTTTTGTGTTTTTATGTCTTTGGATTTCAGGTATGTTTCTGGGAACTCAAGTTTCTAATGATTAGCCCTTACTAAGTTTCATTGAAGAAACTTAACCCCTTTCTGTCAATTTCTAGTCCAGCAGAAAGATCACATTCAAACTGACCTTTATCATTTGGTTTTTCATCTAAAATTTCAGGTACATGAAATTCCATGTGTCTAGTTATGATCTGGAAATTTTATTGATTTTAGGAGCACATTTGGTAATTTTATTGATGGTACTTATTGTGTTGTGCAGCAGCTGTCCAGCATCCTGTTTCTGGGATCCATTGCATTTCAGGCACTCCAGTAACTTAGGGTGCGTATCTAGCTGAGTTAAGACCATTTTGTAGTGCATGTATGCATGTACATGTACTGTATGTAAAATGAGACAAGTATGTGAACGTTTGAGTAATGTTGTGGCTATGTATGTGATGTGGTGCAAAGCTGCCTAAGTGTGAATGATAGGCTGCTTATTTCTAAATTCTATTTTGGTGACATAAAGTTCTTAGATGCAAGAGAATGTAATTCTTATGTGTATTGGACATGTATGGGATAGCCTTGGAGGCCTCTATCTTCGTGAATGAAGTGTTTGAATGGTTTGGAAAAATTGTATGGGCAAAATGGTCCAAAAGTTGCCAGAATTTTGACCCTGTACCTAAAGTTGAATATCTCCCTGTGTAGAATGAATCTTGGTATGAAATTTTGACTAAGACTAGAGGACATCTAGGGTTTTAACTAGCCTTTGAATTTTATGGATTTAGGTCCCTATAGCCAAAGATATGATGTTGCAAAGTTGGCTAAGTTACTGTTTATTTGGTCAGAATTTTGTAACCAACTTAAAAAATCCATAACTTGGTCCATAGGTGGGCTATTGATGTAAAAAAAAACTCCCTGGTTTGCTCTAATTCTCTACTTGATAATGGAGTAAATAAAATAGGGGGTACATGGCTAGAATGATGCAGTTTGTTAGAGGAAGTTTGGGTACAGTGGCTGGAATTTTTTGAACCTAGTAAGAACGCTTAATGTGTTGAAGCCAAAACTAAGACTTGTGCTAGTGTTTTTCTTCTTAGCTGCCATGGTGTGCATAATTGTGAATATGTGTGTTATAGTTAGACCAATATGCATGTATTTACATAGTGCTCAAGAGGGTCACTTGATTATGTACACTAGGGGTGTTGTTCTGGTGACCTACAGGACACACAAATTCTGGGAGTTTAATTGCACAGTTTTGGCACCATAATTGGATTACCCTGGAGTGGGTAACATACTGGGCTCTGCAGCCAAAGGAAGACTCTAGTTAGTACGGTTATTTGACTAACAAGTTACCTATGTAGGCTAGAATCATAAAGATTTTCAAGTACAATACCTACACAAAAGCTAACTACCGTAACAACCCTCAATGGTTACGCGGTCCAACAACTTTAGAATCTGCACAACATAACTAGGGAGTGAGAACTTAAACATTCTTAGTAAAGGTCTTTAGTGTACCTATAAGAAAATTACTAAGGGCTCCACATATGATAACATATGTAACCTATTGTGAGCTCTTAAAACTTGAGGGCCTGATATATATGCATGTATAACTAGTTCCCTTGATACCTCTCCTCACCTTGTCCTCTAGCAAGCTTAACTTGCCAGCCTAACTAGTGATAAATCACCAATTGAACCTTTCTTATTTATGTTGTACAGGGGAATTATTGTGAGACTATTGTAGACTAGGCCATAAAGACCTTGTAGACTAGGTGCACTAAGGTTTCACCTTGCAACCTCATGGCTAACAGCACGGCTAGGTCACCAAGGGTCTAAACCTTTCACCCAAGCTAGAGGTATTTAGTTATGATCCTTAGTAAACTAGTTTTCTTGCTTATGGTACAAGTCACCATAAAATATTATGAAACTCAAGAAAACTCCTAGGTCTTGAAGGACTTTTGGAAGCCTCGGAGTACCCCCAGAACACTTAGACCTTAAGGTACCCTAAGAACCCTCTTAGGTCTCCCTTCGACCTTCCTAGCAAAACTCAGAAAATTCAGCCAACTTGCCAGTGGCGACGCATCACAATAGGTGGTAACATTCTGCCAACTTTTCTGGTATTAGCGACACGTTGTAGACAATGGTTCCAAACTGGCGACGCATCGCCAATCTGTGAATCTACGGAATTTTCACAGATTTTGCTGCTATGAACTTTGGCCACTTACTAAACATACCAACCATGCTTGGTTAGGCTTAAAACCTCATAAACATGTAAAACTTGTTGCATAGATCACAACCAACTATCACGAGCCAATCTACGATGCATTATAACATCTTTCCAATCATCATAAACCTCATAGTCCACCATGATTCAACCTTGTTCACTAAGTAATGCTATTACTAGAATTACTCAAATTCTTCAAGCAAACTAATTCCAATAGCATTAATTGAACTTAGAAACACAACTCCCTTACCTCAACTCCAAGTAACAAGCAAGAATCAAGCACTCTTCTAATCCACTATGCTCACCAAAGCACCACCTAAGTTCCAAGCAAAACATAGGCACCCAGCATCAAATTCTTGCTTTCTAACCAAAACCCAAGCTCCTAACTAACCAATAAACATGAATTCAATGAAGAACACATTGGTTACCTCGTACTAAAAATAGGGAATGGGAGAAAACATGTTTCCAAGCTCCAAAACCATGGTTTTATGCTCGAAATGAGCTCCCAATGACCTATATACTTATGATGGCTTCTCTTTTCACCAAGAAACATTGATTTCAAGCTTAATTGGATGGAAAAATGAGGGTGGAGAGAATGAACTCGGGACTATGGCAGCCACCCTTCACTTTACCCTTTTATAACCATTGCTTAACATAAAAGCCACCAAAGTATTAGAGTTGATAGACTTAAGCCCCCATCTTTTGGTATCCTTAGCTATCCTTGATTAATCCTTGTTTATTTTGGGTTAAAGTTGAAAGTTAAGTTATAAAAATTCATTTTAACCACTTGGGACCTAACTCGGCTATTCCGGATGGAAAATTACCATTTTGCTCCTGAACCTCATTTAGTTCCTTAACTTTCTTGGAACTTAGTGAACTTTGCTAAACTTTTCTATTCTTGCTATGTAAACTTGAATTAAGGTTTTAAAACTTAATTTAGAGTACTTTACCTTCCTCAAGCATGCTTCCCACTAGTACGGCCATAGCATTCTCCCTTCTTTCTAGGATTCCATCCTCCAAATTCCGCTATAACTCTGGAAAAACATTAGGATACCTTTTCAGCATATCTTGCTCCATTTCCCAAGTAGCTTCCTCTTCACTATGGTTAGAAGAAAGGATCTCAACCATCGGAATCCACTTAGTTTAAGGTTTCTTGATTTGCCTGTCAAGTATTTGAACGGGTTTCTCTTCATAGGTCAAGTCTTCCTAAATGGGTACACTGAAGCGTTAATTACTTGTCCTGGATCCACTATGCACTTTCTAAGTACACTAACATGAAACATGTTATGCACTTGAGATACGATAAGTGGCAACACCAACTGATAAGCAACTTTCCCTATTCGTTCCAATACCTCATAGGGTCCGATGTACCTAGGGGCTAACTTGCCCCTCTACCCAAAATGTGTAACTCCTTTCATTGGAGACACTTTACGAAGTAGTTTGTCCCCAACTTCAAAACTCAAGTCTCCTCTTCTCAAATTAGCAGACTTAGTGTGCTTGTCATTGGCTGCCTTAATCCATTTTTGGATTAACTTGATCTTAGCTGTGGTATCAACTATGATTTCAGGACCAATAACTACTCTATCTGTAGGGTTTGCCCAACAATGGTAAGTTATAAATTGCCTTCCATACAAAGCCTCATATGGTGCCATACCAATAATAGTTTGATAGATGTTATTATAAGCAAACTCAATAAGTGGTAAATGTTGATCCCAATCACCTCTGAATCAATAGCACACATACGTAACATATCCTCGAAAGTTTGGATCACTATTTCAGATTGCCCGTCAGTCTGAGGATGGAAAGTGGTACTAAGACTAACCTTGCTTCCTAATGCCTCTTGGAAAGCATTCCAAAATCGTGGCACAAACCGAGGATCTCTATCATATATAATTTGATCCGGTGTGCCATGGAGTCTCACAATTTCCTTGAGACATAAATGAGCCAACTTCTCCAATGTATAAGTAATCTTGATAGGTATAAAGTGTGCCGACTTCGTTAGCTTATCAACCACTACCCATATAGCATCATGTTGACTTCGAGTATTTGGAATCCCACTAGGAAATCCATAGTAATGGACCCCCATTTCCTCATTAGAAGAGGTAAACTATCACACTCTACATAGGCCCTAGCCCATTCCCCTCTATAACACTCACCCCTTTCTTGGTTAGAGTTGCCAACTAAGAAGTTTCCTAAGTGTTGTTATTAACTTCCAAATTTGGCCAACCTTTGCTAGTGGACTTTCATTCTTATTTTCTTAAGGTATTAGACCTAGGAGGTGGCCCATAAGGCTTTTAGGTGCCTGTATAATTACTTGCAACGGAAGTAACATTCACAACTGCTAACTTGCAGTACAAGTAAAGCTGGAACAAACAACTTGCAATCCAAGCAAGGCAAACACTTTTATATTTAAATGTCTAGGATGTATGCTGATGAAGTGTGCTACTTACTACATGACAACCAAGAAGCCCATAATACCAAAAGGTTTGAAATTTCAAGTTTAGATGCACATGAGCATTCGGCCATCAATAGCACATAAGAGTTCTTAACCAGAAAACACATCCAACATTTAGATAAACATGCCATGAACTGGCCCATGAGTATTTAGTATATACATAAGCAAAATCCACCATAACCAAGCATACTTCATGAACAAAACCCTTCAATTACATCAAAACCTAAGGAAACCCAAGGCTACAACCATATACACAAAGGGAAAGAGTAGTCCACAAGGGTACTCCTAACTTTGCTAAACCATTACTAGCCCATGGTCACTCCGACCAAGTCATGCTTCCAACCCAAGTTACCTACTCACCAAAAAGTACCTTGAGTGTGCCATAGAGCAAGACACACTGGAAGACAAGACCTATGGCCATGTTCATAGTCGTGAAGGTAAAGACCATTGTCAGAGCAATGGTCCACACATCCATAGCTGCAGTCCTAGAAGTATCCCACACTAACCAGGCCTGCAAAACTTAGAACATAAGTTTCGGCCGAAACCTTGAACAAAGACTTGTAAATGTAATAGCTTAATCAAGCCAAGCACATCTTTGGCACATACCTTAGCACACAAGCACTATTCATAAACAAGCTAGTAAACCAAGCAAAGACTACTCAAGCTGTGTATCCTTCCCTGAAACACAAAAGTATGGGCAATGAGTAAAATTTACTCAGTAGAGTTCACTACCATAACAACTCAATTAAGAGTTTATTTAGTTAAGCCGAGTATCAAACTCTAGACTTAACCTCCTCAAGCTTATAATACCCTGCAAACAAGACATAAAGACATCCAAACCACAATAATATAGAACTTGCTAGCATAACCGAGACATATAAGCAAGAGTATACAAGAAAAAAAAAAAGGTTAGCAAGCACAATCAACTTCACAAGGTACACACTCACACACCACAATGACCATTTGGCCGAAACCATAGCATGTGCCCTTGTGCACCATTGCACATAATACTTCACCACTTTAGTCCACATCCACTAGAGCTCCGAAATGCCTAGCAAATTGGCCTCATTCACTAGGATTTCTAGCACATGCCAATAGTTGATTAGCTAATCAATACTCAAGAACCAAATCATCTCAATAAGCCCATCAAGTAACTAAGGTCATTTAGCATAATTAACCATCACTTAGCCACTTTATCACTTGAATCATGGCATATTACCAAGCAAACAAGCAAATTAGTGAACCCTACCTCAAATATGAGATTGAATAGTCTCAGGTGAGCTTTAACACTTGAAGACCATGGGTGAACTTCACTATTTCCTCCACTTCCCTTGCCTCCAAGCTTGATTACACCTTCAAGCTTTCATCTTTTCTCTAAAACTCTAAGAACATGGCAGCAACATTCCAAAACACCTATGAATGTCTCGGCTACCCATGTATGTATTCAAGATTGAGCTTGGAAACAGGAAGAAGAAAGTCACGTTAGGCCGAAATCAAGGAAGACAAGCTTGATTCTTGCCTTCAAGCTTTAATCTTCAACAAATGACCATGGTTTCGGCAGCAAAATGGCAAGGACATTTCAAGAACAACCAAAAGCCTTCAAAACTCGATCAAGAACACAAATGGAAGCCTTGGTCGAAACTAGTTATTTTATTTACTAAGTGGAATCATGCTTAACTGGTTATAGCCAGTTGTACCAAAAATGGCTTAATTCCACTCTTGGTCCTAAACTATTTTGCATGGATCACTTTGCCCCTCAAGTCTTCATGGCTTCATTTTAGTCACCATAATGCATGATCATTTCGGCATAAATCTTGCTTCATGGATTACATTACCAAGCTTTAATTAAAATGGCTGGAAATGGTCGTTAACCTATTCATATTTCAGCCAAACCAAAACACTATCTATTAATTAAATTAAGTAATTCATGACATGGTGGAAGACATCATCGTAACTGGCCATCAAGTCACCAAAACAATTTGGTCTAATTATTCCTTTCTCGTTGCACTTCTTTGCATGGCTGAAACTTCTAGTTTAAGTTTCATAGTTTTAATTGCATCACTAGTTCAAGTGTGCGTTGTAGTCCTCCAACTTTATTTCCTGGCAAACTCAACATAGTCTTCCATTTAAGTGCACTTAAGGCACATAGTTTTGTAGTCTTGCATTCACTTCACTATTACCTTGTTCAATTGAGTCCCTCTTGTATTTAATTGTATGTTTCTTATTTTTCTTGGCCTTAGCCAAGTACTAAAGGGTGGTCCTAACATAAACTCTGAAGTGTACCCATTGGTTTCTGATGTTTAGATTTAACCATTTGGCATGTCAGACACTTTGCCACATGTCCTCCTACATCCTTTTTAAGTCCTGGCCACCAACAATGCATCTTCAAATCATGATACATCTTACTAACACCAGGGTCAACAATCATAGTACTACTATGGGCCTCCTATCGAACTTACTGCCTAAGTCCTTCCACATTCGGTACATAGAGATGATCTCCATAGTGTAGTATTCCATCCTTGTATTGGAATTCTTTTTGCACAGTACCAAGTTTCGCTTCTCCTGAAATGTTCTTCAACAATGGATCTTTCATTTGAGCATCCTTAACTCTGACTAACCAAGCTGATTGTATTTCCATAACGTAGACTAGGGATTTCTCTTGCTTTTGCCAAAACTCATGCAATGCTGAGAAACAATCCCCCAATGCTCCTTCAGAGGAATTCGTAGCCTGATCCATAGATAAGATTACTCCTGTGTACTTCTGGCTTAATGCATCTGCTATTACATTTCCTTTGCCAGTATAGTACTTAATTGAGCAATCATAATCTTTTATGTATTCAATCCATCAATGTTGCCTCATGTTCAGATCCCTCTGTGTAAACAGATATTTCAAACTCTTATGATCGATGAAGATCCTGAACAACCTCCCCATCAAGTAATGTTAGTGTTGTGCCCAAAAGCCAATCATGAGATGATTGTATTTTTGCACATTGAGTCATGATATTTTATTAAGGCATTAATCCAGCAATTATGTTTGTTGTTTTGTTTCTGCGTAACTTAACAAACATAATCGTAACCTTAGAATAATGATATTCTTAAACGTCCCTGGTCTAGTATTATTGTGGAGCGGGTTGCAATAATACATAACGACTAGCATATGTGGAGACTAATATGAGATATGTAGTCTACATATGGGTACAAGTTGGATAACTTGTGTACTGGACCGACCCACCATGAGAACACTACATGGATCGTTATATGAGTGTCATAAGTGATTCTCATAGTGATCATGGTATATGTAGTCCTTCGACCTAAGATCATCAAGGTTCCCTACATGTGAGTCACATACTTTGATACTTTCCTTTGTTGCTCGTAACTGAGTGAACTTGAAGGAGGTCATTGGGTATGTCACATATCATGAGGAGGGATTTGTATGATCAAGATGGGCCTTGTCCCTCCTATGTAACGGGAGTGATATCTTTGGGCCCCTTGATAGAGTGAGACTTAAAAAATGCATGGCCATGCTCAGATGAGTTGATATATGATATCAATGTCATTAGTTTAAGTTGGTCTACTCGGTAATCAAGAAACCAAAGATTGGGCTATACGAGAGTGACACATTCCATGTCTCATGCTTAGTCTTGATATCTTGGACAATGGGACAATGGCATATATCAGTGATGATCATAAAGGTTTAGTCGAATCATCGACAATCTTGTCACTTGGGTAGCAATGATGTGTTGCTAGACACCGGTCATTGCTTATGATCATAAATGTGATTTATGATCATTGCCAACATGGCAAGAGCCTATTGGGTCGCACACATAGAGCTATTTGGATCATTAGAGTGCATGGGCTAATTATTTGGGTTATGGTTTCACTTTAATTTCGTATTAATAATGGGCCCAAGAGTTGAGCCATTATTAAGCCCGAAATTAAATCCTAATTGGATTAGGGCTTTGAAACCCATTAGGCCTGGAAGTTGAGTCTCACTATAAATACAACTTCTAGTGAGAAATTCGCAGGTCTCCTTGCCCTAGCCCCCAAAAAGCACAGCCACACTCTTCTCTTGCAATTCCTTGGAGGATGCAAGCTAGCACTGCGAGCGCAAGAGAAACGCATCTGCCGGGACGTGGTGGAAGCATGGTGATCCCGAGAGGCTCATGTGGATACATAGAGAGCCTGAACACGTCAACTGTTCAAGTTTTGTGATTCGACTCTACGATTGAGTGTGAGATTTCAACCGAAAATTAGGTATGAAAATTTTCGAACACCTGGTTTACCCCGTTTCACTTGGATCCTGGAGGGTTGCGGTTAAATTCCGTTGTGCTGATTGGCTCCCGAAACCCATCAAGTAATGCCTCCACAACTTGAGTGCAAAAATTATTGCCGCTAGCTTAAGATTGTGAGCAGGATAATTCAACTCATTAGACCTCAACTGTCTTGAACCATAGGTGATTACTTGACTCTCCTGCATCAACACACACCTTAAACCAGAACCCGATGCATCAGTGTATACTGTAAAAGCTTTGTTCAGATCTGGTAGAATGAGTATAGGTGCACTAGTCAATCTTTTCTTTAACTCCATGTAAGCTTCTTCACACTTCGATGTCCACTCAAACTTCTGAGTTTTCTTGGTCAAGGCCGTTAAAGGTGTAGCTATCACAGAGAATTTCTCTATGAATCGCCTGTAGTAGCCTGCCAAGCCCAAGAAACTCCTAACTTCTGTAACTATAGTTGGTCTCTTCCACTCAACTACCGCCTGAACCTTTTCAGGATCAACAGACAGACCCTGAGCACTGATAATGTGCCCTAAAAACTGAATCCTTTCAGACCAAAACTCACACTTAGACAACTTTGCATAGTACTGATTATCCTTCAGCACTTGCAAAACTATCCTAAGGTGCCTCTCGTGTTCTGATGAAGACTGGTGAATATACCAAAATGTCATCAATGAAAACTTCAACAAACTGATCCAAAAATGGTTTAAAGATTCAATTCATAGCTTCCATGAATACTGCTGGAGCGTTAGTCACACCAAATGGCATAACTGTATATTCATAGTGTCCATACCTTGTCCTAAAGGCAGTTTTTGAGATATCTTCCTCCTTAACTCTAATTTGGAAGTATCCAGACCGGAGGTCAATCCTAGAAAACACCTTTGCTCCCCTGAGTCTATCAAATAGATCATCAATTCTAGGAAGCGGATACTTATTCTTGATTGTTACTGCATTCAACTTTCTATAGTCGATGCACAATCTAAAAGTTCCATCCTTCTTCTTCACAAATAACACCGGGGCTCCCCACGGTGATATACTAGGCCTTATAAAGCCTTTCTTTAGCAGTTCCTCCAACTGCTTCTTTAACTCATCCATCTCGGGAGCTGACATTCTATAAGGTGGTATTGAAATAGGTTCAACCCCAGGCTAAAGATGGATTGCAAACTCAGTATCCCTCTTGGGTGGTAACCCAGGCAACTCTACTGGAAACACTTCAGGAAACTGATTGGCTATAGGAATCTTTTCAAGTTCCTCCTCTATGGCCACCCCATTCAATGAATAATACTCTTCTTCTCTGACTATGGGGATGGTATCCATAAGTCTAAGATGTAAACTTTTAGCACTAGATGCTAATCCTCCTGTGCAAGTCACTCTAGCTCCCTGAGCATCAGTAATGTCGACTGAGTGATTCGCACAGTCAATTTGTGCCTTATGCTTACTTAGCCAATCCATTCCCAACACTAGGTCATAAGACCTCAATTCTATCACCCATAACTCACAACAGAAATCATGGTCGCCTAACTGCAAGGGATACCTAGTAACCACTTCATTGGTCACAATAAAACTCCTCCCTGCAGTCCTGATAAGTCTTAACTCACCGGAGATTTCTCGTTGCAACCTAAACTTATCTACCAAGGTAGATGATATCACTGAAAGAGTAGCTCCTGTATCAAAAAGCACTCTAACACTACCGTTCTGAAAAGTAAAATTACCTCAAACGGTGGCTGGTTCTTTGGTCACCTGGCTCGCCAAGGTGAAAACCCTCGGGTCAACTGCTGCTGCGGCTACACCAGGTCGATTTCCTATGGCAAGGGGTGCAGGGGGTAGATTCCTGGGCGGACCTGGCAAAGGTCGAGCCCGTGGGCATTCCCTCACCCAATGCCCTTTCTGACCACAGATATTACAAATATCAGTTCCCAAGGTGCATGGCCTCATACCATGGAACCGCCTACACTTAGGACATAAACCCATCTTCTTTCTCTTGAAGGGACCTTGGCTTTCAACCATCGGCCGCTTCCCGGCACTCTTTCCTAGGTTGGCTGGTCCAACCTCCACCTTTTTGCTAGGTGCCCTTGAATCCTCAAATTCCCTTTCTAAGGCTAACGCCTTCTGTACCACTTGGTGATAACTCCTGATGTCCACTGTCGCCATATACCTCTGAAGCACGGGTTTCAGACCTTGAAAGAATTTCTTGGCCTTCAACTCATCATTACCAACCATGTAAGGAGCATACCGAATAAGTGAATTGTAACGTTGCTCATACTCTCACACAGACATCTCTGCTTGTACTAGATTCTCAAACTGAATCCTCCTTTGGTCCTATACAACTTCACTAATGTGCTCATGTCAGAACTTCTTCTCGAAGTCTGACCACTTGAGCACCTTTTTCTTGTGCTCCAGTCGAGTACCATTACTTTCTCTCAGCATCTCCATCACATCATCCCACCATAAACTAGCCCTCCCTCTAAAAAAGAAAGGTACTAAGGCCATCCTTTGTTCAGACTCATAACCTCCACAAGTGAAAAGTCTATTCATCCTGGATAACCAATCTTCTGCTCGATCGGGATCACCTATCCCATCAAAACTCGGTGGATCAACGGTCTTAAACTTTTCTAACAACCTCATTTGATGTGGGGTGTCTCCCCTCCTTGGAGCCTCCATAACCTCTAGCTCCTCTTCCTCCTCATGAACATGATTTCTCCGTTCATGAGCCTTAGGCATTCGCTGCTGCTCAGCATGCCTTTCCTGATCCTGGTGTGGATCATTTTCCTCTTGGACAACTTCTCTATCCTCATGATCCTGGAACAACTCAGTCATGATGGTAGTCATACCCTGTGCCACTTGGGCCATAGTCTGAGTTAACCCCTGAAGCACCCTGGATATCTCATCCAGCCTTGCCACAACTGGGTCACTAGAACCTTCACCAGGTTCTCTAGCTCCTCTCGAAGCTCCTGACCTAGTGTCAACCATAGCAACCTGTAACCAAAGCCAGACAACATTCCCCAGATGTTGGTCAGTACTAACTTTCCTAGCACATGGACTTTCCAAAACTAGATCTCAGTCTTAGCCTCTAATATCTATGAAATGAGCTCTAAGCTCTGATACCAAAAACTGACATGGCCGTCCTTGGCCCCTGCCCAGGAGACCTGTAAGAGCTGGTCTCACGGTGGATTGCAATTGGCTAGTTGTATATGTGTGCGAATTAAAACTCTGTGATGCTAGTTGATTAACCTAGAATATGCAGGATGCATGCTCTTCATGCTTTGACTTAGATTAACAAAAACCATAAAACATTGATTTAGCCAAGAGATTTCCATAGAAAATAAGTTCAAATAGCCAAAGCATACAAAATCAACATTTATGTGAGTTTACTACACATAACAACTGTGTGGGAGCACTCATACATAAAGTAGACTAATGCCCTCACCCAAGAGCAACCGTAAAGTCTAGGACTTCTCAAAACATAGACAATAGAGGCATCTAAAAGTACTATATATACAAGCCTTAACTCAGATCTTTTTAAACTAACTCCCACCCTGGATGCAAGTCCCAGTGGCGAGTCACAAAAGTCCTTGTCCAAGTGCTACTAGGCTCTGCAGCCAAAGGAAGACTCTAGTTAGTACTGTTACTTGGCCAACAAGTTACCTATGTGGGCTAGAGTCATAGAGATTCTTAAGTACAATTGTTACCACCTCACAAAATGGGAGAATTACAAGTGTGCCATAATGGCTAAAAATCATTATATTGTATAATTCTCACTATAGTGATTAAAGTGTGGGGGGTAAAAGGCATAATCAACACCTCCTCAAAAGTGTTCCAAGTTGGTAACTTGGTCCCCAAGAAAAGCCTTAGGGATTGCTTGTTTGTCAAGCAACCTATGGACTTTTTTGTAAGATTTTGGAAACTCGGGTACTCAATTGTAAAACTCTCAAGAAAGAGATTTGGAGAGTTATGAGAAGGATATGAATGGTATAAAAGTGCTATTGGAGGACCAAATTGCTCATGGAAGACAACTAAAGACAAAGAAAACACAAAAAGGCATAGAGGACCTAAGTGTCCTAATGTAAGCATTATGATGTGTATGTTTTTGACTTAAATCAAATGGAGCAATTTGGAGTTTTCCCACTATGGGGGAGGCAGCCAAGGCTTGATAATTAGTCAACAATGGTGGGCACATGTGTACCAATGAGTTTAAGACAAAGAGGCCATAATTACTGGGAAGGAAAATGACATAAAGCAAGGTTAAGCTTGTTAAGTGTCTTTTGTGCCCTTAAGCTCATTTAAGGCCATTTAAGTGGTCTTTTCTACCATTATCCCAGCCTTTTATTTCCAGGTTCTAAGGTCAAAAAGGTGGGCTAAAGATTAGCCAAAAAGTCTTTGCTTACGACATACTTATAGTGACCTAAGTGAGGATTAAGGTTAAACTAATCAAGGCAAGTAAAATATCTTGATTTCTTGCCATTTCTTGGTTATTTTCGTCCCCCACCAGGCAAAACCTGTTTCTTAACTCCTCCATAAGCTTCCATAGCCACCACAGCTCAAGCTCTCAAGAAACAACAAAGGAAAGCAACCGAAGCATCAAGGAAGGCAATAACCCCTAGTTTTCGGGTTTACAAAGGATTTATTGGATTTCCAGCAAAAGGTAAGGGTTTTATCTGGCTTTCATGGCTATTTATTGTTCAATACTAATGCCAAAACATCCATGAAGCTAAGACCCTAAGCTTGGAAGAGAGCCAAGAGCTTGATGAACCAAGTTTAGGTTAAGGGGGAAATCGCACCAAGGGTTTCAGCCCTATAGCTTTGGTGCTCTGTTATTGCAGTGTAATTAATGGTTCTCTTGCTCTCATGGACTGTTTTCTGCAATTTTCAAACATCCATGGAGCTAGGGGCTAAGCTTGGAAGAGAGCCATGAGCTTGATGAACCAAGCTTAGTGAGGGGAGTGCACTTATTGAAGGTTTTGTGACCTACTGTCAAGTGTACAAAGATGGCAGTGAAATAAGAGTTTTCTAAAGTTTCCTGGATTGTTTACTGTATTTCCAAACATCCATGAAGCTAAGACCATTCTTGGAAGAGAGCAAAAAGCTCTAGGAACCAAGTATGGGTTAAGGGAAAAGAAGCATGGCAAGGTTTCGGCCTTAGTGTTACCATGCTAAAGATGGCAGCAAGAAAGAAGGGTTTCTAGAGCCCAAAGTTAGTACTAACTAAGACCTAAAAGACTCCTAAGGCCAAGAAAAGGCTTGAGGAGGGCTGCCATAGTGTTTCTAAAGTGATATATTATTGTTTTAATTGAATGATTATGGACTAACCTTAATGTGTTATTGCTGCCAGCATTTCATATGTTTGATGCTGTGTTTGTTTGTGCACTTGGATGTGTATATTTGTGTGTTTGTACTGTATTTTTTTGTTTTAGTGTCTTTGGATTTCAGGTATATGGCTGGAGTTTGAAGATTTTATTGATAAGCCCTTACTAAGTTTCATTCAAGAAACTTACCCCCTTTCTGTCCATTTCAGGAGCACCTGAAAGAGAACATTCAGATTAATAGTTTTCGTTTGAATTTCTCTTTTCAATTTCAGGTATATTAACTTCCATATGTCTAGTTGTGACCTGGAGAGTCTGGTGATTTTAGGAGCACATTTGCTAATTTTTAATGGTGGTACTTACTGTGTTGCGCAGCAGCTGTCCAACATCCTATTTTTGGAGTCCATTGTGTCTCAAGACCTCCTGTGAGCTAGGGTGCGTATTTATCTGATTTAAGACCATATTGTAGTGAATTTATGCATGTACATGTAGTGTATGTAAAATGAGACAAGTATGTGAAAATTTGAGTAATGTTTTGGCTATGTAAGTGATGTGGTGCAAAGCTGCCTAAGTGTGAATGATGGGCTGCTTACTTGTAAATTCTGTTTTGGCCACATAAACTTGCTAGATGCAAGAGAATGTAATTAATATGTGTAATGGACATATATGGGATAGCCTTGGAGGGCTCTCCCCTTGTAAATGAAGTGTTTGCATGGTTGGAAAAATTGTATGGGCAAAATGGTCCAAAAGTTGCCAGAATTTTGACTCTGGACGTAAAGTTTATATCTCCCTGTGTAGAATGAATCTTGGTATGAAATTTTGACCACACCTAGAGAACATCTATAGGTTGAACTGAAATTTTGAATTTCTAGATTTGGACCCTTGTATCCAAAGATATGACGTTTCAAAATTGGCTATGTTACTGTTCATTTGGTCAGAATTTTGTATCCAACTTAAAAAATCCATAACTTGGTCCATAGGTGGGCTATTGATGTAAAAAAAATTCCTTGGTTTGCTCTAAGTATCTACTTCATAATGGAGAAAATAAAACATGTGGGTATGAGGCTAGAATGATACAGTTTATTAGTGGAAGTTACAGGTGCAGCTGCTGGCCACTAGAACTTAACAAGATTGCCTAATGTGTGGAAGCCAAAACTAAGACTTGTGCTAGTCTTTTCCTTCTTAGCTGCCATAGTGTGCATAAATGTAAATATATGTGTAAGGTTAGACCAATATGCATGTATTTACATAGTGCTCAAGAGGGTCACTTGAGGATGTACACTAGGGGTGTTGTTCTGATGACCTACAGGACATACCAAACCTGGGAGTTTAAATGCATAGTTTTGACACCATAACTGGACTACCCCGGAGTGGGTAACAACAATACCTGCACAAAAGCTAACTACCGCAATAACCCTCAACGGTTACCCGATTTAGCAACTTTAGAATCTGTACAACATAACTAGGGAATGAGAACTTAAACATTCTCAGTAAGGGTCTTCTTGTACCTACAAGAAAATTACTAAGGACTCCACTTATGATAACATATGTAACCTGCTGTAAGCTCTTACAGGTTGAGGGTCTGATATTTATGCACGTATAACTAGGTCTCTTGAAACCTCTCTTGACCTTGTCCTCTAGCAAGCTTAGCATGCAAGCCTAACTAGTGATAAATCACCAGTTGAACCTCTCTTGTCTATGTTGTAGAGGGGTGTTATGGTGGGACTATTGTAGACTAGGCCATAAAGACATTGTAGACTAGGTGGACTAAGGTTTCACCTTGCAACCTCGTGGCTAATGGCACAGCTAGGTCAACAAGGGTTCTAAACCTTTCACCCAAGCCAGTTGTATTGAGTTGTGATCCTTAGTAAACTAGTTTTCTTGCTTATGGTACAAGTCACCATAAAAGTTTATAAAACTCAAGAAAACTCCTAGGTCTTGAAGGACTTTTGAAAGTCTCGGAGTACCCTCGAAATACTTAGACCCTAAGGTACCCCCTCAGGTCTCCCCTTGACCTTCCTAGTAAAACTTGGAAAATTCAGCCAACTTGCCAGTGGCAACGCGTCGCCATAGTTGGTAACATTCTGCCAACTTTTCTGGTGTTGGCAACGCATCGTGGACAATGTTACCAAACTGGTGACACGTTGCCAATCTGTGAATATGCAGAATTTTCACAGATTTTGCTGCTGTGAACTTTGGACACTTACCAAACATATCGACCATGCTTGGTTAGCCTCCAAACTTCACATACATGTAAAACTTGTGGCATAGATCACAACCAACTATCACGAGCCAATCTACGATGCATTATAACATCTTTCCAATCATCACAAACCTCATAGTCCACACTAACTAGTGTTGTTGCTAGAATTACTTAAATTCTTCAAGAAAACTCATTCCAATAGCATTAATTGAACTTAAAAACACAACTCCCTTACCTCAACTCCAAGTAACAAGCAAGAATTAAGCACTCTTCTAATCCACTATGCTCACCAAAGCAGCACCTATGTTCCAAGCCAAACATAGGCACCCAACATCAAATTCTTGCTTTCTAACCAAAACCCAAGTTCCTAACTAACCAATAAACATGAATTCAATGAAGAACACATTGGTTACCTCAAACTAAAAATAGGGGATGGGAGAAAACATGCTTCTAAGCTCTAAAACCATGGTTTTATGCTTGAAATGAGCTCCCAATGGCCTATACACTCATGATGGCTTCTCTTTTCACAAGAAACTTTCATTTCAAGCTTAATTGGATGGAAAAATGAGGGTGGAGAGAAGGAACTCGAGTTTATGGCAGCCACCCTTCACTTTGCCCTCTTATAACCCTTGGTTAACACAAAAGCCACCAAAGTATTAGACTTGATACACTTAAGGCCCCATCTTTTGGTATCCTTAGCTATCCTTGATTAATCCTTGTTTATTTTAACAAGTTTGGGTTAAAGTTGAAAGTTAAGTTATAAAACTTCATTTTGACCACTTGGGACCTAACCCGGCTATACAGGATGGAAAATTACCATTTTGCCCCTGAACCTCATTTAGTGCCTTAACTTTCTTGGAACTTAGTGAACTTTACTAAACTTTTCCATTCTTGCTATGTAAATTTGAATTAATGTTTCAAAACTTAATTTAGAGTACTTTACCTTCCTCAAGCATGCTTCCCAGTAGTAGGGCCATAACAATAGAGGCTAATTCCTCTAGTGCCTCAGTCTTCAAAGCAAAAAGCTAGTAGAGTCTTCCAAGTGGAGAGGCGTGAGACATCACTGTAGGGAGGAATACTAAGAGGTAACATTTACCTTAATGGTATGCCTGTTAGTGTTCTATTTAACACTAGTGCACCTGTGTCTATAGTGGCTAGGAAATTTGTTGATGCCATAAAATTGCCTACTGAAATCATGCCTAGGATATCCTTAGTGAAAACAGCAAGTAGTCAATGTTTCTTCTCTAATGACCTGGCTAAGGATTATGAGCTAGTGGTAGGAATGACTAAGGTTATAACTAATATGCTAGTGTTGGACATTCTTAAGTATGATTTAGTGTTGGGTATAAATTGGATTGCTATGCATAACATAAGAATTGATTGTGCTAAAAGAGAAATCACATTGCCTAATGGTGAAGTGCATGCACTAGTGAATTCTAAGGAATTAGTGTTTGAAATGCATGGCATGGAACTAGATGTATTAGATGAGATACTTGGGATTTCTGAGCATGATTATTGTTATGCGTTGAATGAATTGCACTATGAAGAAGAAGTGGATAGAATACCTGTAGTGAGAGACTTTCCACAAGTCTTTCCTAAAGATCTGCAAGGTATTCCTCCACTATGGGAGATTGAGTTTGAGATCAAGTTACAACCAAAAGCTAGTCTAATATCCACTCCTCTTTACAGAATGCCTATCACAAAGATGAATGAGCTCAAGAAACAACTTGATGAACCTTTCAAAAAAGGGTTCACAAGGCCAAGTGTTTCACCATGCGGAGCTCCTGTTCTCTTTGTGAACAAGAAGGATGGATCATTGAGACTATGCATTGACTATAGGAAGCTCAATGCAGTGACTATCAAGGACAAGTATCCACTCACTAGGATTTAGGATCTATTTTATCAACTCAAGGGAGCTAAGATGTTCTCCAAGAGAGATTTGAGATCTGGATACTTTCAGTTGAGAGTAAAGGAAAATGACATTCCTAAGACTGCATTTAGGACCATATATGGGCATTATGAGTACATAGTCATGCCATTAGCTTTGACTAATGCCCCAGCTGCTTTCATGGGCCTGATGAACAGGGTGTTCAGACCACATTTGGACAAATTTGTGGTTACGTTCATTGATAACATCCTAATGTATTCCAAGAATGAAAATGAACATGAACATCATCTGAAGATTTCCCTAAAGACTTTGTTGTAGCATCAACTTTATGCCAAGTTATCCAAGTGCCAATTTTAGATAAAGGAAGTGTCTTTCCAGGACATATCATAGATGCACAAGGCCTTAAGGTAGACCCTAAAAAGGTCAAGGTAATGCAAGAGTCGGAAAGACCAAAGATTGTGAAGGAAATCAATAGTTTCCGAGGATTAGCTGGATACTATAGGAGATTTGTATTAGGCTTTTCCATGATTACCTTAGTTCTTACTCATCTGACCAAGAAGGTTCAAAGATTTTAATGGACTAAGAAGTGTGAAAAGAGTTTATAGGAGCTTAAGCAAAGGTTGATTGAAGCTTCAGTATTGATTATTCCTTATCCAAGCAAGGCTTACATCAAATACACACATGCATTTAGATCTAGGTTAGGTTGTGGGCTTATGCAAGACAGAAATGTCATTGCTTATGGGTCAAGGCAGTTGAGACCCCATAAGCAAAATTATCCTACCCATGACCTAGAATTGGCAATAGTGATTTCTGCTTTAAAGCGATTGAGGCATTAATTGATGGGCAGTTCCTTCGTGATCTACGCTGACCATAAGAGCCGAAAGTACTTGTTCACTAAGAAAGAGTTGAACATGAGGCAAATGAGATGGTTAGAATACATCAAAGACTATGACTATTGTATAAAGTACATAAAGGGCAAAGGCAATCTAGTAGCAGATGACTTAAGCAGGAAGTACATGGGTCTTTTGAAAGGAGGATCCATAACTGATCATGATGAGCAAAATAGTCTGCTATGCCAATGGTAGAAAGGGCATAAGTGGGAGGAAGCCCAAATCTACACATTGACAATCGAATCAGAATGGATTGAAGAGGTCAGAAAGGCACAGGAAACAGATCTTGAATTGAAAAACATTTTAGGAAAGGAAAAAGGTTCTATGTATCAATATTTCACCTACAAGCAAGGATTACTGTACTTTAAGGATTGAATTTGTGTGCCTAAAGAAGCAAAGCTCAGGGATGAAATACTTGAAGAAGCTCACACAAGCAAGTTGAACATCCATCCAAGAAGTGAGAAAATATATAAAGACTTAAAGACTCACTTTTGGTGGAGAGAGACATACTTACTTATGTCTCCAAATGTGCCACATGCCAAAGGGTAAAGGTAGACCACTAGAAGCTAGCTTGTACCCTATAACTCTACCTATACTAGTGAGGAAATGGGGTAACATAACCATGGACTTTTTGATTGGGTTGCCTACGACCAAATTAAAGCAACATAAAATTTGGGTCATTGTGGATACGCTAACCAAATGTGCCCATTTTTCACCTATGAAACTCACAGATTTTTTGTAGAAGTTGGCTCAGATGTACATCCAAGACATTGTGAGGCTACATGGAATACCAGATTTCATTCTATCTAATAGAGATCCAAGATTTACAGCTTAATTTTAGAGTGCTTTTCGCAAAGCACTAGATACTAAAATCAACCTGAATACTGCTTATCATCCTCAAACTAATGTGCAAACTAAAAGGGTGATGTAGATATTGGAAGACAAGCTCAGGAGCTATGTGTTGGATTTCAAAGCTGAATGGGACCAACACCTACCATTGGTGGAATTCTAATATAACAATGGTTACCAAAGCACTATTGGCATGGCACCTTATGAAGCATTATATGGAAGAAGGTGCATGACACCTTACTGTTGGGTGGAAGCCTAAGATAGGCTAAAGTTGGGTCCCAAAATTATTGAAGGGACTACTGCCAAAATCAAGAAAATTCAAGAGAAATAAAGACAGCCAATGAAAGGACCACAGCCTATGTGAACAAAAGAAGAACAGACTTGGAATTTGAGGTTGCTAGCAATGTTTGGCTAAAAGTTGCACCAACCAAAGGTGCTGTCAGATTTGGCAGAAGAACCAAGTTAGCTCCAAGATACATAGCTCCTTATGAGATCTTAGATAGAGTTGGCAAGGTAGCATACAGGTGAGCTTTACCGCCAATCATGTCAAGTGTTCATAATGTTTTTCACATTCGTATGCCTAAAAAGTGTCTATTGGACACAAAGCATGCTATTGCAATGGAAGACATGCAACTAGAACGTAACTTGACATATAAAGAGAAACCTATAGCTATCTTAGCCAAGGATACCAGAATGTTAAGAAACAAGCTCATTCCCATGGTTAAAGTTCAATGGTCACACCAGTCCGAAAGAGAAGTAACCTAGGAAACTGAGAAAGACCTTATGGAAAGGTATCCTATAGAATACCCAAACTTAAAGGCAATTTTGGAGGACCAAAAATTTTAAGGGGGAGGAGGATTATTACCACCTCACAAAAATGGAAGAATGTCAAAGTGTGGCATAATGGTCAAAAACCATTATATTGTGTAATTCTCATCATAGTGATTGAAGTGTGGGGGTTCAAAGGCATGATTAACACCTCCTTAAAAGTGTTCCGAGTTGGTAACTTAGCCCCCAAGAAAAACATTAATGATTGCTTATTTGTCAAGTAACCTATAGACCTTTTTGGAAGATTTTTGAAATTCGGGTGCTTAATTGTAAAACTTTCACAAAAGAGATTTGGAGAGTTACGAGAAGGCTATGAATGGTATAAAAATGCTATTGGAGGACCAAATTAGTCATGGAAGACAAGTTTGGACAAAGGAAGCACTAAAGGCATTAAGGACATAAACGTCTTAGTGTAAACCTTAAAGTGTTCAAGCTTTTGACTTAAATGAAAGTGCAGAGTTGTGTGGTTATCCCACCTAGGGGAGGCTGGCTATGGCCTGTAAATGGGTCAAAAGTGTTGGTACATGTGGACAGATGAGTTTAAGACAAAGGAACCATAATTAGTGAGAAGGAAAATGACATAAAAGCAAGGTTAAGCTTGTTAAGTGTGTTTTTACCCTTAAGCTCAATTAAGCCCATTTAAGTGGCCAACTCATTTATCTATCCCCCATTTTTAGCCCCCCTCCAGCCCAAGAACACAACCAACATAGCCATACTTCCTCCATAGCCAGCACACCTTCAAACTTGCAATCGATTGAAATTGAAGGCAAAAGGAAGCAATTAGAAGGAAACTAGAGCTACTACATGGATATTGCAATGATCAAGCTTGCTTTTTGGCCTACCCACTTTGGCTAGGGTTCTCTTGCTCTCATGGGTTGTTTTCTATATTTTCAAGCAACCATGTAGCTAGGGCTAAACATGGAAGACAACCATGACCTTAATGAACCAAGCTTAGTGAGGGGAGTGCATTTATTGAAGGTTTTGTGACCTAAAGTGAAGTGCAAAAAGATGGTAGTGAAATGAGGGTTTCTAGAGACCAAAGTTTGTACTAACTAGTTTTAAAATCCTCCTAAGACCAAGCATTAGCTTGAGGAGGGCTGCCATAGTGATTTACTTAAGTTTATTGCATGTTTTATGGACTAACCTGTGGTTTATATTGCTGCCAAATTTCATGTGTTTGATGGTTGTGAATGGCTGCTGCATTTGGTTGATATATCTTGTATATATGCATTATGGTATTGTGTTTTAGTGTCTTTGGATGCAGGTTTTGATGATGGTTACATTGCCTGTTGAATCCAAGTGCTAACCTTACTAAGTTTCTTAATGAAACTTACTCCCCTCAATGTTGTCATTTCAGGTCCAGCTGAAAGATCACACTCAAACTAACTTTGTGGTTTGAGTTTTGCTCTGAATTTTGAGGTACTTAAACTCCCATATGTCTAGTTCTGATCTAGAAAGTTTGGTGATTTTAGAAGCACATTTGGTATTTATAGTGATGGTGCTTATTGTGTTATGCAGCAGCTGTCTAGTATCCTATTGTGGAGTCCATTCTGTTTTAGGGACTACTATAACTTACAGTGTGTATTTAGTTAAGTTAAGACAATTTTGTACTGCATGTATGCATGTAAAATGAGACAAGTATGTGAACGTTTGAGTAATGTTTTGGCTATGTATGTGATGTGGTGCGAAGCTGCCTAATTGTGAATGATAGGCTACTTACTTGTAAATTTTGCTTTGGCTACATAAAGGTGCTGATGGCCAGGGGCCTCATCGTTTATAGTCATGATGACTGGTGGAAAGACTTCTGGGAGGAAGAACGCCGGGTGGATGGATCGCCCCAGGGAGTGTGCTTGAAAGCTCAGAAACAAAGGGTCAGGAGGCCCCCGGAGTGTTTTTCCGGGGGGGGAGCCTCCGACGCCCAAGTCAGTGGTTGGCTGAGAGAAAGGCAGAGAAAATAGCACAAAGGGCTGAGGAGTCTCGCCTAGTAATTTTCTCAGAGTGTGGGGGGCCGTATTTTTTCCAACCAGCCCCCTGCCAAGTATTAATTCCTGGTATTTATAGGAGAGCCTAGCCCATTCAGATCGTGACACGTGTTCGGTCGGATGTTCCTAAATTTCTGGGCGTAGGAGACAGATAGCTGGTAGCAGGTTGCCTTGAGCCGTGTGCTGAGATGGGCCATCATGTGATTTTGATGGCGTCAGCGTGGTAGTGCGCCTTTTGAGGCAGATTGTGGCGTCTGTGAATGGATGTGTCAGAGGCTTCCTCAAATGCTTCCATAAATGCTCCTGCCGTACTCCCGAGGTCCCTGGGTGAGGTCGTCCTTTGGTACGGACAGAGCCTCTTCGGGAAACAAGCCCTCAGTTCGGGGGTTCCCAGTTTCAGGGAGTTCCGCCTTCGGGGATATCATGTTCGGCTCGCTATGTCTGGTGCCGCTTTTCCGAAGGCGATCTGTTCACAACCTTGGGGGGGCAAGTAGTGTCCTCGGGTTTTCCTGGCGTGCCGGGCTCGGAGCTCTTCGGCTATCTCCCGAGGTGCATGATCACACCTTTTCTCGGGTAGCGCCAGCTTCTTCTGGCCATTCTTGTGGCAGGGAGTTCGGCCAGATCGAGGCGATAGCGTTTGGCTATCACATGCCCCCCTTTGGAAAGCCGAAGTGAAGACTTCGGTTTTGCATCTCTTTCCGAGGTTGTTTATGGGAGTCTCTTTGGAAGCTTAACCTGTTCCGAGGATGCGCCTTTTGCCCGAAGATCATGGGCTCTTCGGCCTTGGCCTGTTCTTTGGTGTCTTCGAGGCGGAGCCTGTGCCGAAGATACACCTCTTGCCCGAAGGTCATGGGCTGTTCGGCCATAGCCTGTCTCTTGGCGTCCTCGAGTTGGCCTGCTCTTTGTTTCTGCAGGTCTGTTTGGCCAAGCGTGTCAGTCTGAGCGGCGCGTCCCAGTTTTCCAGGGATGTCAGAAGACGTGTCCCAGTTTTCAAGGGACGTTTGGAGGACGTGTCCACCATTTTTCCGCAGCGGTTGACACGTGGCGCTTTGCCATTGGAGGAGAGTCGCGTCGGTTACAGAGGGCGCGCCTTTTCAGGTGCAGAGAGCAGTTATGGCGATGGTTCGCCTCCAAAGGGTACTTATGACGATCTTTCAGTTACCCACCTCTGGCTTTATAAATAGCCCATTCCATCATAAGTTCCCTTTGCTTTTTCTTCTGCTCTTTTCTCTGCTTTGCCCCTGTTCTTGCATTTTCTTGCTTTCTGTGGCGGAGCTACCTTAATCAGAGCTTTTTTCCAGCCAACTTTCACGACGGCGTCCTCAGATTTTGGCAAATCTTTCGGTGGGTTTTTGTTTTCCAGAGCGTTTTGATCCCTCTGTTCTTTTGAGTTTTTTTCTGGAAACTGTTTTCTTCCGTTTTCAAACTCGTTTTCATGTCAAAAATGCCCATTCCTGAGAGCTGGCAGCCTCTTTTAGCCCATCCTTGTTGCACCACCCCTGCAAAGTTAGAGAGGTGGAAGAAAAAATTCTTTCTTCCCTCTTACGCCATTACTAGGCTGCCTCGTTCTAGCCATTATGCTTTTTCAAACCATAGTAAGGAGGTTACCGTTTTCCGAGCCCAGCTGAAGGCCGGTCTTCGGTATCCTCCCCCGAAGATGGTGTGCGAGTTCTGCAAATTTCATGGCATTGCTGTGAACCAGCTTCCCCCGAACTCGTTCTGCTATTTTAACGCCTACCTCTGCATGTGTGGCGTCTTCGGGATAGAACCCCATTTCATAATCTTTATGCAGTACTACAAGCTCTCTGTGGTCCCGAAGGGTGGCTTCTATTTCATGCTACCTCGGGGATCCGGGAGCAAGAAATTCATGTTCACCTTCGCCACTAAGGATAGCTGGCGGGGGTGGCAACAGAAGTTCTTCTTCTTGAAGATGGTCGAGGCCTGGTCGTACGTTCCGACCAAATGGGCTCAGGGAACTCTGGATGTGGACGTTGTTGATCTGAGGATGCTGCTGACCCCAGAGTTGGCTCCCGTGTTCACGGATTTCGACGCCCGCATTCGGGCTGTCTCTGACTGGGATCCCGAGGTCGCTCCGCGCGCCCTTTACCCTTTTCCAATTAACTGGAAGTTGATGACCGAAGAGGTCCTTCAGGAATTAAAGGTGGTAAAGGAGCACAAGACTGACCTCAAGATGCCAGCTCCTGCCATCGCCGGGAAGGATTCCTGGTTGGTCAAGCTTCTCAAGGAGGAGATTTGTTTTGAAACGTTGGTCGAAAGTGAGTCGTCTTCTACTCCTTTGCTGTTTTTTCCTCGGACTTACGCTGATGTTTCTCTTCTTTTTCAGATATGGGCGACGGGACTGCCGCCTATTACAAGTCCCTTTTCACCAGCCAAGTGGAGAAGGGCGATCAGACGAATAAGGCGGCTTCACGAAGGCGGAAGTCTACTAGCGCGGGGCCTTCGAGGAAACGGGCAAAGAGAGCTACTCAGGTTCCTCTAGAAGAAATTCCAGAGGAGACTGCCGAGGAGCCTGGGTCCGCCGCGATTCCGGCGCCTGAGACTGCTGCACCCGAGGTCCCTGGGTGAGGTCGTCCTTTGGTACGGACAGAGCGTCTTCGGGAAACAAGCCCTCAGTTCGGGGGTTCCCAGTTTCAGGGAGTTCCGCCTTCGGGGATATCATGTTCGGCTCGCTATTTCTGGTGCCGTTTTTCCGAAGGCGATCTGTTCACAACTTTGGGGGGCAAGTAGTGTCCTCGGGCTTTCCTGGCGTGCCGGGCTCGGAGCTCTTCGGCTATCTCCCGAGGTGCATGATCACACCTTTTCTCGGGTAGTGCCAGCTCGGGCTTCCCACAGACGGCGCCAAATGATGGCCAGGGGCCTCATCGTTTATAGTCATGATGACTGGTGGAAAGACTTTTGGGAGGAAGAACGCCGGGTGGATGGATCGCCCCAGGGAATGTGCCTGAAAGCTCAGAAACAAAGGGTCAGGAGGCCCCCGGAGTGTTTTTCCGGGGGGGGAGCCTTTGACGCCTAAGTCAGTGGTTGGCTGAGAGAAAGGCAGAGAAAATAGCACAAAGGGTTGAGGAGTCTCGCCTGGTAATTTTCTCAGAGTGTGGGGGGCCGTATTTTTGCCAACCTGCCCCCTGCCAAGTATTAATTCCTGGTATTTATAGGAGCGCCTAGCCCGTTCAGATCGCGACACGTGTTCGGTCGGATGTTCCTGAATTTCTGGGCGTAGGAGACAGATAGCTTGTAGCAGGTTGCCTTGAGCCGTGTGCTGAGATGGGCCATCATGTGATTTTGATGGCGTCAGCGTGGCAGTGCGCCTTTTGAGGCAGATTGTGGCGTCTGTGAATGGATGTGTCAGAGGCTTCCTTAAATGCTTCCATAAATGCTCCTGCCGTACTCCCGAGGTCCCTGGGTGAGGTCGTCCTTTGGTACGGACAGAGCCTCTTCGGGAAACAAGCCCTCAGTTCGGGGGTTCCCAGTTTCAGGGAGTTCCGCCTTCGGGGATATCATGTTCGGCTCGCTATTTCTGGTGCCGCTTTTCCGAAGGCGATCTGTTCACAACTTTGGGGGGCAAGTAGTGTCCTCGGGCTTTCCTGGCGTGCCGGGCTCGGAGCTCTTCGGCTATCTCCCGAGGTGCATGATCACACCTTTTCTCGGGTAGCGCCAGCTTCTTCTAGCCATTCTTGTGGCAGGGAGTTCGGCCAGATCGAGGTGATAGCGTTTGGCTATCAGGTGCTAGATGAAATAGAATATATTTCCCATGTGTATTGGACATATATAGGGTAGAATCTTGGTATGAAAATTTGACCACACCTAGAGCACATCTAGAGGTTGAATTAGGATTTGGAATTTCTAAATTTGGAGCTCTGTAGCCAAATATATAACATTGAAAAATTGGCTAAGTTACTATACATTTGGTTAGAATTTTGTAACCAAGTTAAAAAATCCATAACTTTGTCCATAGGTGGGGTATTGATGTAAAACAAAATTTCTTGGTTTGCCCTAAGTTTGTACTTGATAATGGGCAAGGAAACCATGTGTTTGCATGGGTAGATTAATATAGTTTATTGGATGAAGTTTGGGTGCAGTAGCTGGAATTTTTGAACCTAGTAAGAATGCTTAATGTGTGGAAGCCAAAACTAAGACATGTGCTAGTGTTTTCCTTCTTAGCTGCCATAGTGTGCATAAATGTGAATATGTGTTTTATGGTTAGACCAATACGCATGTATTTACATTGTGATGAAGAGGGTCACTTGAGTATGTATACTAGGGGTGTTGTTCTGATGACCTATAGGTCACACAAATCCTGGGAGTTTAAATGCACAGTTTTGGCATGATAACTGGATTTCCCATGAGTGGGTAACACAACGTATGAAGCACTCTATGGTAGGAGGTGTATAACTCCACACTGTTGCCATGAACTTGGAAATAAGTTGGAGTTAGGCTCAGAACTCATAAGAGAAACTACTAGAAAGGTTAAGCTCATCCAAGAAAAGATTAGTGATGCAAACAAGAGGCAAAAGTCTTATGCTAACCAGAAAGGATAAGGGACCCTGACTTTTAAGTAGGACATTGGGTGTGGTTGAAGGTATCATCCATAAAAAGGATTATGTAGTTTGGAAAGAGACACAAATTAGCCCTACGGTATGTAGAACCATACCAAATACTAGCAAGGGTTGGAAGTGTAGCCTACAAGCTAGAGCTGCCTCTTGAGCTAGGACATATGCATGACACCTTCCATGTAAGGTTGTTGAAGAAGCATGTCTCTAACCCAACACAGGTGGTACATGTCACTAATGTTCCTATTACTCCAAATTTCACATATGAAGAAGTGCCAATTCAGGTATTAGCGAAGGACACTAGAAAGCTTAGGAGTAGGTGGATACCTATGGTTAAAGTTGAATGGACTAACCATTCTAAGGAAGAAGCCACATGGGAAGTTGAGGCTGAAAAGCTCAAGAACTGTCCAAGTGTATTCCCCAGACTTCTAGGAAAATAGGGGGACAAAAATTCTTAAGGAGGAGAGGATGTTGTGCCATTCAAGACTCTTATACATCAACTAACACAACCCCTTGCGGGCCTGCCCAGGAAGGCTGTGGGAACTTGTCCAACAGTAGTCACAATTGGCTAATTGATTATGTGCGCCCTAGTTAAAACCTTAATGCTTTTAGTTATTTAGTGCTACTATGCAATCACGCATAAGTTTATGCTTTGACTTAATCAATAAAATAAAGAAATGGCACTCGAAACATTACCTAGGCATATTTTGATAAAAAAAAATATCAAAACTGTCAAAGCATTCAAAGCATTTAAGTGGAATTAACTACACATAATCAATTATGTGCAAGCATCCAAACAAGAGTAAACTATGCTCGCACCCAAGAGTGACTCTAGAGTACACTACTCATACATGACCATTGGAGGCAAACTAGTGTATCAAAACTATACACTGAATGACTATACTAAGATCCAGAACCAAGCTTCCACCTTAGAGCAAACATGTAGTGACAAGCTTCGTAAGCCCCCCTTATGCTTCACTAGCCTTTATGGGCCAAAAAGATGACTGTAGTTAGTACCATAACTTAATCAACAAGCAACCCATAAAGTAGAATCATAAAGATTCAATAAACCAAATACCTACTCACAAGCAGAGCTCAACAACCCTTAATGGTTACTGGCTTAATGACACGCAAAACTGCACAACAAAAAGGGAGTGAGAATCAAAGATTCTCAGTAAGTGGTCTTCAACCTACAAGAAAAATCCTGAGGAATTGACATATACAAGGATGTGAAACTTTCCACATGAGCTTGTAGCCTAAGGACCTAATATATGCATATACCTAGGTCCCTTGGGACCTCTCCTCTTACTTGTCCTTCTTACGATGCCTTACTTCACGCCTAGCGAGTTCTAGCCGCTAACTCACTCCTAGTAAGACTTAGCTTACTGACTGATGTAGTAACATAGCCTTCCCTTAGTTGTTGTGTAGGTGAAGAGGGTGGATGCTCCTTGCTTGTGCTGTATGAAATCCACTAGGTGTACTAGGCCTCCACATAGTGCCTTAAGTCCTTAGACTTGACTAGGTCACTTTTGTACTAAGCCTCCACCCATTTAACCTTCCAAGGATGCACCAGGCTTTCACTTGTACCTCAAGACATAGCTTGGCTAGGCAACAACTGCACTAACCCTTCATCCATGGTGCTCCCCTATCCACCATTACCTGGTTCACACTAGTGGGGTGGCAATGACCATGGTTGGACTCATTCACTAGGTTCTTTGGAACCTCAACTGGTGCACTGAGGTTTCCACATTGAAGCCTCAAATCTAAAGTCTCAACTAGGCTTTCGATGGTAATAAACCTTGCACCCAACTAATGGTGCTCATTGTGACCATATTTGGCTACCAAACGTTACCCACTTCGGGGTAGTCCAGTTATAGTGCCGAAACTGTGCATTTAAACTCTCAGGTTTTGTGTGTCTTGTAGGTCATCAGAACAACACCCCCAGTGTACATACTCAAGTGACCCTCTTGAGCACTATGTAAATACATGCATATTGGTCTAACCATAACACACATATTTACATTTATGTACACTATGGCAGCTAAGAACGAAAACATTAGCACAAGTCTTAGTTTTAGCTTCCACACATTAGGCAATCTTCCTAAGTTCTAGTGACCAGCTACTGCACCCGTAACTTCCAGTAATAAACTGTATCATTCTAGCCACATACCCCCTATTTTATTTGATCCATTATCAAGTGGAGACTTAGATCAAACCAAGGAATTTTTTTTTACATCAATAGGCCACCTATGTACCAAGTTATGGATTTTTGAAGTTGGTTACAAAATTCTGAGCAAATGAACAGTAACTCAGCCAAATTTTCAATGTCATATCTTTGGGTACAGGGCTCTAAATCCAGAAATTCCAAATCCTAGTTAACCCTCTAGATGTCCTCTAGGTTTGGTCAAAATTTCATACCAAGATTCATTCTACACAGGGAGATATTAAACTTTAGGTACATGGTCAAAATTCTGGCAACTTTTGGACTATTTTGCCCATACAATTTTTTCCAAACCATGCAAACACTTCATTCACAAGGGGAAAGCCCTCCAAGGCTATCCCATACATGTCCAATACACATATTAATTACATTCTCTTGCATCTAGCAACTTTATGTGGCCAAAACAGAATTTACAAGTAAGCAGCCTATCATTCACACTTAGGCAGCTTTGCACCACATCACTTACATAGCCAAAACATTACTCAAATGTTCACATACTTGTCTCATTTTACATACACTACATGTACATGCATACATGCACTAAAATATGGTCTTAACTCAGCTAAATACGCACCCTAGGTTACAGGAGGTCCTGAGACACAATGGACTCCAAAAACAGGATGCTGGACAGCTGCTGCACAACACAATAAGTACCACCATTAAAAATACCAAATGTGCTCCTAAAATCACCAAACTTTCCAGATCATAACTAGACATATGGAAGTTCATGTACCTGAAATTTCAGATCAAAAATCAAACCACAAAGGTTAGTTTGAAGGTGATCTTTCAGCTGGACCTGAAATGACAGAATTGAGGGGAGTAAGTTTCATTGAGAAACTTAGTAAGGGTAGCACTTGGATTCAATAGCCAATGTAACCATCATTAAAACCTGCATCCAAAGACACTAAAACAAAAAAACCACAATGCATATATACAAGATATAGCAAGCAAAAGCAGCTGCCAAACACAAACAACAAACACATGAAATGTGGCAGCAACATATACCATAGGTTAGTCCATAAAACAAATAATAAACATAACCAAATCACTATGGCAGCCCTCCTCAAGCTAATGCTTGGTCTTAGGAGGATTTTAACACTAGTTAGTACTAACTTTTGGGCTCTAGAAACCCAGAAATTCGCTGCCATCACTGTGCACTTCACACTAGGTCACAAAACCTTCAATAAGTGCACTCCCCTCACTAAGCTTGGTTCATCAAGCACATGGCTCTCTTCCAAGCTTAGCCCTAGCTCCATGGATGTTTGAAAATACAGAAAACAACCCATGAGAGCAAGAGAACCCTTACCTTGATGGGTATGCTGAAATTGGAGCTTGATCCTAGGTGCACTCAAGCAATAGCACCAAATAGCTTCCAATTGTGCTTCCTTGACTTCAATTGCAAGTAGTTTTGAGTTTGAAGGTATGGTGGCTATGGAGGAAGTGTGGAGGAGAGGGCTGGCTTTCTTTTTGCTGGTGGAGGCCGAAATTTAGAGAAGCAAAGGTGGTCTTGACTACTTAAATAGTCAAAAGTACACTAAACACACTTAAGTAGTCTTAACCTTGTCTTATGTCATTTTCCTTGCTACAAGACTATGGTTTCTTAGTCTTAATCTCTTGGCCCACATTTGACCATCCTTATCTTCCTTTAGCAGCCCTCCTTATGTGGGATAACCCCACAAAACTTCCATTTGACTTAAGTCATAGACATACACATCTTAAGGCCTACATTAGAACACTTAGGTCCTTTATGCCTTTTTGTGTTTTCTTTGTCCTTAGTTGTCTTCCATAAGCAATTTGGTCCTCCAATAGCACTTTCATACCATTCATATCCTTCCCATAACTCTCCAAATCTCTTTTGTGAAAGTTTTGCAATTGAGTACCCGAATTTCCAAAATCTTACAAAAAAGTCCATAGGTTGCTTGACAAACAAGCAATCCTTAAGGCTTTTCTTGGGGACCAAGTTACCAACTTGGAACACTTTTAAGGAGGTGTTGATCATACCTTTTACCCCCCACACTACAATCACTATGGTGAGAATTACACAATATAATGGTTTTTAGCCATTATGACACACTTGTAATTCTCCCATTTTGTGAGGTGGTAACAATCCTCCCCCCCTTAAAAATTTTGGTCCTCCAAAATAGCCTTTAGCTTTGGGTATTCTTCAGGATACCTTTCCATAAGGTCTTTTTCAGTTTCCCAGGTTGCTTCTCTTTCAGAGTGGTGTGACCACTGAACTTTAACCATGGGAATATGTTTGTTTCTTAACCTTCTGGTATCCTTGGCTAAGATAGCTATAGGTTTCTCTTCATATGTCAAGTTAGGTTCCAACTGTATGTCTTCCACTACAATAGCATGCTTTGTGTCTAATAGACACTTCTTAAGCATACTGATGTGAAAAACATTATGAACACTTGACATGCTTGGCGGTAGAGCTAACCTGTATGCTACCTTGCCAACTCTATCCAAGATCTCATAAGGACCGATGTATCTTGGAGCTAACTTGGTTCTTTTGCCAAATCTGACAGTGCCTTTGGTTGGTGCAACTTTCAGCCAAACATTGTCACCAACCTCAAATTCCAAGTCTCTCCTTCTTTTGTTCACATAGGCTGTGGTCCTTTCATTGGCTGCCTTTAATCTCTCTTGAATTTTCTTGATTTTGGCAGTAGTCTCTTCAATAATTTCGGGACCCAACTCTAGCCTGTCTGAGGCTTCCACCCAACAGTGGGGTGTCATGCACCTTCTTCCATATAAAGCTTCATAAGGTGCCATGCCAATAGTGCTTTGGTAACTATTGTTATATGAGAATTCCACCAATGGCAAGTGTTGGTCCCATTCACCTTTGAAATCCAACACACAGCTCCTGAGCATGTCTTCTAGTATCTGTATCACCCTTTCAGATTGCCCATCTGTCTGAGGATGATAAGCAGTACTCAGGTGGATTTTGGTTCCTAGTGCTTTATGAAAAGCACTCCAAAACCGAGCTGTAAATCTTGGATCTCTATCAGATACAATGGAGTCTGGCACTCCATGTAGTCTCACTATCTCCTGGACATACATCTGGGCTAACTTCTCCAAGGAGTCTGTGAGTTTCATAGGTAAGAAGTGGGAACATTTGGTTAGCCTATCCACAATGACCCAGATTGTATCATGCCTTAATCTTGTCATAGGCAACCCAGTCAAAAAGTCCATGGTTATGTTGCCCCACTTCCTCACTGGTATAGGTAGAGTCTGTAGGATACCAGCTGGCTTCTAGTGCTCTACCTTTACCCTCTGGCATGTGGCACATTTGGAGACATAAGTAGCTATGTCTCTCTTCATATGTGGCCACCAGAAGTGACTCTTCAAATCTTTATACATTTTCTCACTTCCTGGATGGATGTTCAACTTGCTTATGTGAGCTTCTTCAAGTATTTCATCCCTGAGCTTTGCTCCTTTAGGCACATATATTCGGTCCTTGAAGTACAGTAATCCTTGCTTGTAGGCAAAGGATTGATACAAGGAACCTTTTTCCTCTCCTGAGATCTTTTTCAGATCAGGATCTGTCTCCTGTGCCTTTTTGGCTTCTTCAATCCATCTAGACTGAATTGTCAATGTGTAAATTTGGGCTTCCTCCCACTTATGCCATTTATGCCATAGGCATAGCAGACTATTTTGCTCATCATGATCAGCTAAGGATCCTCCTTTCAAAAGTCCTGTGTACTTCCTGCTCAAGGCATCTGCTACTAGATTGCCTTTGCCCTCTGTGTACTGTATACTGCAGTCATAGTCCTTGATGTACTCTAACCATCTCCTTTGCCTCATGTTCAACTCTTTCTGAGTGAACAAGTACTTTAGGCTCTTATGGTCAGTGTAGATCACAAAGGAACTACCCATCAAGTAATGCCTCCATTGCTTTAGACCAAAAATCACTGCTGCCAGTTCTAGGTCATGGGTAGGATAATTTTGCTCATAGGATCTTAACTGCCTTGACCCATAAGCAATGATAATTCTATCTTGCATAAGCACACAACCTAACCTGGATCTAGATGCATCTGTATATATGATGTAGGGCTTACTTGGATCAGGAAGAATCAACACTGGAGCTTTAATCAACCTCTACTTGAGCTCTTGGAAACTCTTTTTCACACTTCTTAGTCCACTCAAATCTTTGACCCTTCTTGGTCAGATGAGTAAGAACTGAGGCAATCATGGAAAAGCCTGATACAAATCTCCTGTAGTATCCATCTAATCCTAGGAAACTTCTGATTTCCTTCACAGTCTTTGGTCTTTCCCACTCTTGCACTGCCTTGACCTTTTCAGGGTTCGCCTTAAGGCCTTGTGCATCTATGATGTGTCCTAGGAAAGACACTTCCCTTATCCAGAATTCACACTTGGATAACTTGGCATAAAGCTGATGCTGCAACAGAGTCTTTAAGACAATCTTCAGATGATGTTCATGTTCATTTTCATCCTTGGAATACACTAGGATGTCATCAATGAACACAACCACAAATTTGTCCAGATGTGGTCTGAACACCCTATTCATCAGGTCCATGAAAGCAGCTGGGGCATTAGTCAAACCAAACGGCATGACTGTGTACTCATAATGCCCATATCTGGTCCTAAATGCAGTCTTAGGAATGTCCTCTTCCTTTACTCTCAACTGGAAGTATCCAGATCTCAAATCTATCTTGGAGAAGATCTTAGCTCCCTTGAGTTGATCAAACAGATCCTCAATCCTAGGGAGTGGATACTTGTTCTTGATAGTCACTGCATTAAGCTTCCTGTAGTCAATGCATAGTCTCAAAGATCCATCCTTCTTTTTCACAAAGAGAACAGGAGCTCCCTATGGTGAAACACTTGGCCTTATGAACCCTTTTTCAAGAAGTTCATCAAGTTGTTTCTTGAGCTCATTCATCTCTGTGATTGGCATTCTGTAAGGAGGTATGGATATTGGACTAGCGTCTGGTTACAGCTTGATTTCAAATTCAATCTCCCTTTGTGGAGGAATACCTAGCAAGTCTTTACGAAAGACTTGTGGAAAGTCTCTCACTATATGTATTCTGTCCACTTCTTTATCGTAGTACAATTCATTCAATGAATAACAGTAATCATGCTCAGAAATCACAGGTACCTCATTTAATACCTCTAGCTCCATGCCATGAATTTCATACACTAATTCCTTAGAATTCACTAATGCATGCACTTCAGCATCAGGCAATGTGATTTCCCTCTTAGCACAATCAATTCTTAAGTTATGCATAGCAAGCCAATTCATACCCAGCACTAAATCATACGTAGGAATGTCCAACACTAGCAGATTAGTCATAATACGTAGGAATGTCCAACACTAGCAGATTAGTCATAACCTTAGTCTTTCCTACTACTAGCTCACAATCCTTAGCTAGGTTATTAGATAAAAGGCATTGACTACCGGCTATTTTCACTAAGGACATCCTAGGCATGATTACAGTAGGCAATTTCATGGCATCAACAAATTTCCTAGCCACTATAGACACAGATGGACCAGTATCAAATAGAACACTAACAGGTGTACCATTAAGGTAAATGTTACCTCTTAGTGCTCCTCCCTGCTCGGATGTCTTTGGCCTCTCCACTTGGAAGACACTGCCAGCTTTCTGCACTGGAGATCGAGGCACTGGAGGAATTGGCCTCTACTGTCCCTCCCTTGGTGCTCTTCCTCTAGGTCCTGCACCAATAGGTCTTATTGGAGCTTGGTCTTCTGGCCTCCTTTGAACCTGTGGGCAGTCTTTGATCCAATGATCCATGGATCCACATCTTAGACACGCTTGGGTGTCAAAATAGCAAGGTTTCTTCCCATGAAACTTCTTGCTTTTAGGGCACCTTAGGCTAGGGAACTTCCCCTTAACCTTGCTCTCACCACCAAGATGAGAATTCTTGGCAATTCCTTTGCCATGTGGTGCCTTTTTCTACTTGCCTCTTGCCTGACTACTTTCCCATGGTTCACTGGGAAAGCACTTAGTCTCATACACCTCTTGCTCTACTAATAGAGCTTTCTACACTGCTTCATAGTATGTAACTGCTCCAAAAGGTCTAACAGCCTTTCTAATGTCTGACTTTAGGCCTCTAACAAATCTTTTGGCCTTCAATTCCTCGAATCCATGATATTGAGGAGCATACCTCACCAACTAATTGAATTTTTGCTCATACTCTAAGACACTGAGGTTGTCCTGCCTTAGAGCATCAAATTCAGCTTGCTTCATATCCTTGATGGCGTCACTGATGTACTGTTCCTGGAACAGCTGTGTGAACTCTGTCTAGCTCATCTCAATATCTCTTCCTGGCCTTCTGGCCTTCTAGAGAGCATACCTGTCTCTAGTGTTTCTCTACCACATCTCTGCACTGCCTACCAAGTTGTAAGTAGCCAGTGACACCTTCTTGGTGGAGCTGAGTGGCATCCTCTCAAACATCTTTTGTATGAAGATTAACCACTCCTCAACTCTCTCTGGCCCAGCTCTTCCATCAAACTGTGGAGGTCTTAGGCCTTGGAACCTCTCCAACAATCTGATCTGATCTAGGTCCTCTAGATCCTCTAATCTATGTCTCCTGGATCTATGAGAGTCCTCTATATGGTGATGCTCTCTATGATCTCTCTGCCTTCTCCTGAATCTTCTCTCATGGCCTTCCTCAATCTCATTCCTAGTGCAGGAATGGTCATAGACTGAGGGATTGGTCTTGGACACCTGACCAATCTCAGATCTTACTCTTCTGCCTCTTGGATTTCTCTTATCCTCATCTTCCACCTCAATGGTCTCATCATTCGTGTCTTCTAAGCTTCCAGAAGGAACATATTCAGATGTGTTCCTAGTATCCTCTTCTGGTTGTAGCTGTGCATCCCGAACTGGTTCTGTTGGAGCTACTTGGACTCCCTGCTGTTGTCCTTGAATCAGCCTCATTAAGTTTTCATTGATTAGAGCTAAGTTCCTCTGAAGCTCTAACGAAACCTGAAGCACTTCAGGGTTTACTACCCCCTGTTGCCCCTGATTCCCTCTATTATGTTCATTTCTTTGTTGCCTAGAATCAGTAGGAGGCCTTCGGGGTGGATCCCCTCTCCTTGTGGCAACAATGTTTACTTCCCTACATTGATGATCCATCATAGAGCACATATAAGGATCATAGGTAATTCAATGGTAGTTGACACTAGCAGCTGACCAAACCGAGTTCAAATATGTAGATGCATGCAATGCCAACTATATGCAATGTACATGTATAAACCATTCTCTAATACCAACTTCTCTTACCAACTCCGGGGTAGTCCAGTTATGGTGCCAAAACGGTGCATCTAAACTCCCAGGTTTGGTGTGTCTTGTAGGCCATCAGAACAACACCCCCATTGTTCTACTCAAGTGACCCTCTTGAGCACTATGTAAATACATGCATATTGGTCTAACCATAACACACATATTTACATTTATGCACACCATGGCAGCTAAGAAGGAAAACACTAGCACAAGTCTTAGTTTTGGCTTCCACATATTTGGCAATCTTCTTAAGTTCTAGTGACCAGCTACTGTACTTGTAACTTTCAGTAATAAACTGTATCATTCTAGCCACATACCCCCTATTTTATTTGATCCATTATCAAGCGGCGACTTAGAGCAAACCAAAGAATTTTTTTTTACATCAATAGCCCACCTATGGACCAAGTTATGGATTTTTGAAGTTGGTTACAAAATTCTGAGCAAATGAACAGTAACTTAGCCAACTTTGCAATATCATATCTTTGGCTACAGGGCTCTAAATCCAGAAATTCCAAATCCCAGTTAACCCTATTGATGTCCTGTAGTGATGGTCAAAATTTTTACCAAGATTCATTCTACACAGGGAGATATTAAACTTTAGGTACATGGTCGAAATTCTGGCAACTTTTGGACCATTTTGCCCATACAATTTTTTCCAAACCATGCAAACACTTCATTCACAAGGGGAAAGCCTTCCAAGGATATCCCATACATGTCCAATACATATATTAATTACATTCTCTTGCATCTAGCAACTTTATGTCACCAAAACCGAATTTACAATTAAGCAGCCTATCATTCACACTTAGGCAGCTTTGCACCACATCACTTACATAGCCAAAACATTACCCAAATGTTCACATACTTGTCTCATCTTACATACAATACATGTACATGAATCCATGCGCTACAATATGGTCTTAACTTAGCTAAATACGCACCCTAGGTTACAGTAGGTCCTGAGACACAATGCACTCCAAAAACAGGATGCTGGATAGCTGCTGTGCAACACAATAAGTACCACCATTAAAAATACCAAATCTGCTCCTAAATTCAAAAACCTTTCCACATCATAACTAGACATATGGAAGTTCATCTAACTGAAATTTCAGATCAAAACTCAAACCACAAATGTTAGTATGAAGGTGATCTTTTAGCTGGACCTGAAATGACAGAATTGAGGGAAGTAAGTTTCATTGAGAAAGTTACTAAGGGTAGCTCTTGGATTCAATAGGAAATGTAACCATCATTAAAACCTGCATCCAAAGACACTAAAACACAAAAACCACAATGCATATATACAAGATATAGCAACCAAATGCAGCAGCCAAACACAAACAACAAACGCATGAAATGTGGCAGCAACATATACCATAGGTTAGTCCATAAAACACACAATAAACATAACCAAATCATTATGGCAGCCCACCTCAAGCTAATGCTTGGTCTTAGGAGGATTTTAACACTAGTTAGTACTAACTTTCGGGCTCTAGAAACCCAGAAATTCGCTGCCATCACTGTGCACTTTACACTAGGTCACAAAACCTTCAATAAGTGCACTCCCCTCACTAAGCTTGGTTCATCAAGCACATGGCTCTCTTCAAAGCTTAGCCCTAGCTCCATGGATGTTTGAAAATATAGAAAACAACCCATGAGTGCAAGAGAAGCCTTACCTTGATGGGTATGCTGAAATTGGAGCTTGATCCTAGGTGCACTAAAGCAATAGCACCAAATAGCTTCCAATTGTGCTTCCTTGACTTTAATTGCAAGTAGTTTTGAGTTTGAAGGTATGGTGGCTATGGAGGAAGTGTGGAGGAGAGTGTTGGCTTTCTTTTTGCTGGTGGAGGCCGAAATTTAGAGTAGCAAAGGTGGTCTTGACTACTTAAATAGTCAAAAGTACACTAAACACACTTAAGTAGTCTTAACCTTGTCTTATGTCATTTTCCTTGCTACAAGACTATGGTTTCTTAGTCTTAATCTCTTGGCCCACATTTGACCATCCTTATCTTCCTTTAGGAGCCCTCCTTATGTGGCATAACCCCACAAAACTTCCATTTGACTTAAGTCATAGACATACACATCTTAAGGCCTACATTATAACACTTAGGTCCTTTATGCCTTTTTGTGTTTCCTTTGTCCTTAGTTGTCTTCCATAAGCAATTTGGTCCTCCAATAGCACTTTCATACCATTCATATCCTTCCCATAACTCTCCAAATCTTTTTTGTGATAGTTTTGCAATTGAGTACCCGAATTTTCAAAATCTTACAAAAAAGTCCATAGGTTGCTTGGCAAACAAGCAATCTTGAAGGCTTTTCTTGGGTACCAAGTTACCAACTTGGAACACTTTTAAGGAGGTGTTGATCATATCTTTTTTGCCCCCATACTACAATCACTATGGTGAGAATTACACAATATAATGGTTTTTAGCTATTATGACACACTTGGAATTCTCCCATTTTGTGAGGTGGTAACACCAAACATGCCTTCACTTTGAGTTAAAATAACTTGAAAACATAGGCTATACTAGGTTCAATAAAGGCATGGAGGTGATGTTACTCCCTCTTAGCTTCGTGTTGAATCTTGAATCACCTTAATCGGACACCCAAGCAAAAAGTTATGAAGAAAACAAAATCAGGTGTCAATGCTGTCGCGGCAACGATGTGTTGCCAGTTTTTGAGGTATTGGTGATGCATTGTGGGAACTCATATTGATTGGTGAAATGTCATCTATCCTATGAAATGCTCAGAAAATACCAGATTCCATGCCATAGCAACTCTAGGGCCTTCTAAGGCTATTGAATGGCCCTAGGGACACTTTGAAATACCTCAGACATTCAAGTACTCATGCAATAAGCCACAATGCACCATTTAACCCAAACCTATGGTGTCCATAAACACCACTCAAATAATCAAAAACTCACTAGTCAAGCATGTTCTTCACCATCCACCAACTAATGTCATCCAGCAAACTACTTGAATTTAACAAGCAAACAAGCTAGCAATGGCATGAAATATGCTCAAATCATAAATCCCTTACCTTAATTACATAAGAACTAGCAAGAATCAAGCATCAAAAGCTTCAAGCTTCAAGCGCAAGGCTCCACTAAGGTTTTCTTTGGTTCCAAGCAAATTCAACTTATAAGGCACCAATTCAAGCTCATTCTAACTAGAACCAAGCTCATGGAAGCTCAAGAAACCAAGAAAAATCAAAGAACATCAAGTTCTAGCTAAATTTACAGCTTACCTAGCTCAAAAATGTGATTTTGAGCTCAAACCAAGCAACCCATGCAAAAACAAGCTCTTTTACACTTGCGTTCTTCATGAAAATTCAATTTCCACCAAGAATTGATGTTTTGGTTGAGATTTGGCTATGGAATTTGAGTGGAGGAGAGCTACGGGTTTGGGAGGTTGGGGATTCATGAATAGTGACTGCCAAAATCTTCCAAATGGTTTAAATAGCCAATTGCTGACTTTAGCTCTTTAACTTCTTTAGTTTTGCCAAAAAGACCCCCATGCTCAAGTAGTGTCATAAAACTTGGTAATTTCATCCAATTCTTTGGTTTCTTTTCACTTAGGTCCAAAAGACCAACTTATGAGCTTAAATACCAAACTTATCACCTCGGGATACAAAATGACCATTTTGCCCCTAGTCACACTTAAGTTCCAAATTAAACTAGGAACCATCTATCCTTTAGATAACTTTATTGATCTTGCTAATTCAATTTTACTCAAGGCATTTAAACTAAGGATTTATATACTTACCTTAACCACCGAGCATTCCGCCATAAGGGCTATAACATTGGCCAAGCGCTAGGAGAAATAAGGTGAGTGAAGCTAGAAACACTTGAAATGAGCTCTTTGAACTTGGGAAATAATGTTTTGAAGGAAGCTTGAATGTGTTTTAAAGGTTTGAACCTTTCGAATGCCTTTGGTAACTTGATGAAGAAGAAAGATGCAATTGATGATTTAGAATGTTGGGGGACTCAACTACAAGGTCTATCGAGTGACTAATTGGGAGGAATCTTTTGAGTAGTGACTAGAATGATGTTTGTAAGATTATGGCTTGCTTGAATTAGTGATTAACCCATTTATATCGCCACTTGGCTAATCCAGGTTTATGCATTCTCCATTAAGTCTTCTTTTCCTTCCAGCCGGTTGTGTCCTTGATTGTTGAACACTCAAGCTTGTGTTCTTAAGGAAGAGAGTTCTATGTGCAAAAAAGACAATAAAAGGTGAATTTTTGGTGTAGGAAGTGAATTCATGCACCATTTGAGCTAAGGAAGAGGTTTTGAGCAACAAGGAACTAAGGAAAGCACAATTCAAGCTTGCTAAGCTTTGGCTAACAAGGATTACTAAGTAGAGGTAAGGACTTAAGAAGTCATGAAGCAATTCATAGTTAAACTATGTTTTGTTAGTGAATTATGTGCACTTAGGTGATGGCATTTAGGCCAAGGGATCATAAGCAGCTACAAAGGCTAGGGTTGCTTGGCAATTATGGAATTGATGCTAATTAGCTATGTTTGGCAATCATTAAGGCTAGGGATTGAAAACGCAAACTCAATTCCTAAGCTAAGGAGCTTTCAAATTTGAATGGATTTCTTTAAGACATTATTTGAACTATGTGAATGTTGGGATTATGCTTGCTAGGCCCTTTCGGCTGGTGTTTAGTGGTGTGTGTGTTAATGTGAGCTTCTTTGTTTTATTGTGCATGCTAACCCCCTTTAGATAGTTATATTATTATTTATCTATTGTGGTTTTCCTGTCTTAGTGTTTTCTTTGTAGGAGCTTGGATATGTTTCAGTTAAGCTTAAGTTTAACCTATGTTTTAGGCCTTGGAGGCCATGTCAAGACCTTACTGAGTTAAATTACTCACTACTATACCTTTTATGTCATTGGAAAAAGGTTTGCTTGAGAAACATGGAAGCTAAGTGTTCTATATACTTTTTCGGGTTTGGAAAGGTAGTAAATTAGATTGAAATTTTTCTCAATTTTCTAAGTGTTATGGATTTGCTTGTGTAACAAGCTAATGTATGTGACTTCATTGCTTGCAAGACTTGTGTGTCCGGAGATGTGGGAGTCTTAGTGTTGATGGATGAACATAGATGACACTTATGTTGTGTTTTGTATGGATCGTCTTGTGTATGAATGTTTTGGATAGTCCATGTATATAATGTTAGTGTTGTCCCCAAAAGCGAATCATGAGATGATTGTATTTTTCACATTGAGGTATGATATTTTGTTAAGGCATTAATCCAGTAATTATGTTTGTTGTTTTGTTTCTACGTAACATAACGAACATAATTATAACCCTAAAGTAATGATATTATTAAATGTCCCTGGTCTAGTATTATCATGGAGCGGGTTGCAAAAAGACATAAAGACTAGCATATGTGGAGGCTAATATAAGATATGTAGTCTACATATGCATACAAGTTGGAGAACTTGTGTCTTGGACAAACCCACCACAAGAATGCTACATGGATTGTTATATGAGTGTCATAAGTGATTCTCATAGTGATCATGTATATGTAGTCCTTTGACCTAAGGTCATCAATGTTCCATACATGTGCTCACATACTTTCATATTTCCCTTTGCTGCTTGTAACTGAGTGAACTTGAAGATGGTCATTGGGTTTGTCACATATCATGCAAAGGGTTTTGTATGATCAAGATGGGATTTGTGCTTCCTATGTAACGGGAATGATATCTTCGGGCCCCTTGATAGAGTAAGACTAAGAACATTCATGGCCATGCTCGCATGAGTTAATACACAATATCAATGTCATCTGTTTAAGTTAGTCTACTCGGTAATCAAGAAACCATACGTCGGGCTATACGAGAGTGACACATTCCATGTCTCATGCTTGGTCTTGATATCTTGGACAAAGGGACAATGATATGTACGGATAATGATCTCAAAGGTTTAGTCAAATCGCTGACAATTCTATCACTTGGCCTGCAATGATGTGTTGCTAGACACTGCTCATTGGTTATAATCATAAATGTGATTTATGATCATTGCCAATGTGATAGAAGCATATTGGGTTGCACACATAGAGCTAATTAGATTATTTGAGTGCATGGGCCAAATTGTCTTGGTTTCATGATAATTTCATATTAATGATTGGCCTAAAGGTTGAGCCATTATTAGGATAGAAATTAAAACCAAATTAGATTAGGGATTTGAAACCTGTTAGGCTTGGGAGTTGAGTCTTGCTATAAATACATCATAGAGTGAAAATTTTGCAACTCTTGCCCTAGCCTCCTTAAGGATGAAATCAAAAGAGTTCTGAAAGTTCCATCCACACTCTTCTCTTTCCATTCCTTGGAGGATGCAAGCTAGCACTACGGGCGTGAGCGGAATGCATCTACCGGGATGTGGTGGAGGCGTGGTGATCACGAGAGGCTCGTGTGGATACCATAAAGAGCTTGAACATGTCAACTATTCAAGTTTTATGATTCAACTCAATGGTTGGGTGAAAGATCTCAACTGAACTAGGTATAAAATTTTGACTACTTGATTTATCTCATTTCACCTGGATCCTGTAGTGTTTCAATTATATTATGCTGGGCTTGCTGGGCTCCTAAAACCCTACATATATGGTCTATAGTAGGTTCATCAAGATGTGCATATATTCTAGTTGAACTTGTTTTTTAGTGGATACACTCGCTTGAGTTGTTTTTTATCACTATCAGATACACCTAAGTGCATTAGTAAATGTATATGCACTTTTGGAAGTTTTGTGTACCAGGTTTGTTACTGGTAGGCCTACCGAGGCTTGAACATGTATGGAATGTACATGAAAACTTGAAATTTTGAAACACAAGATGGTGTTTTGGTTGGCATACATTTACCTTGATGATTGAATGATGTCTTTGATGAATGAGCATAAAAATCCATCTAGGTGCCTAAATTTGTTTCGAATGAGCATTAATTTTTGGTGTGCTAAATAATTTAGGTGCTATGTGTGTCCTAGCTGTGTCTACCCATGTGTCCTAGCTGTGTCTGCCCATGTGTCCTAGTAGTGTCTAGGCACCCCCTGGTGCCCCTCCCACTGTGTACTAGTGTGCTAGACTTAATCTCCAAGCATTTATGAGATAACTTTGGTACTTAGGCCCATATGTCTAATACACCTTGGACATCAAACTCGATAGAATTAATTAATTGTCTTAACCTTTTATTTGGGGTCTAAATCTCTCAACTGGGCTAGGGACTAAGTCGGGCGTGATAGTGTTTTGTTGGTATCAGAGTTGGTTTGCTATTCGAACCAAATTTTGGCCTGCTTGAAGCACAGACTTGTTCCGACATTAGGCTAAGTAAACTTATGAATATTGAGCATATGTGTTTCTTGCTTGTTTCTTTGTGTAGTATGCCAGCACCAAACAGAACTTGTGTTAGCCATCTCAGGGATGAGCAACTAGAACTTGTCCCTGTGGGGTAGACCATTGCTACAGAGCCTGACCGTAGGTCTACAATGCCTTTGCCAAGTGTGGATGGCCAAAGCAGAATGGAGAAAATGATGGAGGTGATGCTTGCTACTCTAGCCCAACTTGTAGTGGGCATATAGGCTTTGACCAGGGGTCAAGCACAAGTCCCAGTACAAGTCTTAGAACCTACTGGGCAAGCTAAAGAACCTTAGGTAGAGAGGTGGCCTGTAAAGGAGCCAATCATTCGTGATCAAGCAAGTAGAAATGAGGAAACATATGATGATGATGGTGATGATGTTACCCACTAGGGGTAGTCCAGTTATGGTGCCAAAATTGTCCATTTAAAACTCCCAGGGTTGGCATGTTCTGTACGCCATCAGAACAATACCCTCAGTCTACATACCCAAGTGGCCCTCTTGGGCACTGTGTAAATGCATGCATATTGGTCCAACCATTACACACATATTCACATTTTATGCACACCATGGCAGCATGGAAGGAAAACACTAGCACAAGTCTTAATCTTGGCTACCACATATTAGGCAGTCTTATTAAATGTAAGTGACCAGCCACTACACCTGAAACTTCTTCTAAAAATTGTAATAATCTAGCCATGTAACCCCCTATTTTCATTACTTCATTATCAAGTAGAGCCTTTAAGTGAAGCAAGAAATTTGGTTTTATATCGACAGCTTACCTATGGACCAAGTTATGGATTTTTGAAATTGGTTACAAAATTCTGACAAAATAAACAGTAACTTAGCCAACTTTATAATGTTATATCTTTGGCTACAATGATCCAAATTCAGAAATTCTAAATCCTAGTTCAACCTCTAGATGTTTTCTACGTGTGGTCAAAATTTCATACCAAGATTCAATCCACGTAGAGAGATATAGAACTTTGAGTTTATAGTCAAAATTCTGGTCACTTTATGACCATTTTGCCCATACAAAACTTCATAAGTGTGCAAACACTTCATTCACTAAGGGTAAGCCCTCCATGGCTACCCCATACAAGTCCAATACACATAGAAATTACATGCTCTTGCATCTAGCAACATTATGTGGCCAAAACAGAATTTACAAGTAAGCAGCCTATTATTCACACTTTGGTAGCTTTGCACCACATCACATACATACCCAAAACATTACTCAAATGTTCACATACTTGTCTCATTTTACATACACTATATGTACATACATGCATTCAATACATAATCATATTAAACCAACTAAATATGCACCCTAAGTTATACGAGTCCTTGACACACAATGTACTCCAGAAATAATATGCTGGACAGCTGTTGCATAACACAATAAGCACCATCACTAAAATACGAAATGGGCTGCTAAAATCACCAAACTTTCTAGATTACAACTAGATACATGAATGTTAAAATATCTAAAATTTTGGATAAAAAATGAAATGACAAAAGGTCAGTTTGAATGTGATCTTTCTACTATACCTGAAATGGCAGAATTGAGGGCAGTAAGTTTCATTGTGAAAGTTAGTAAGGGAAGCACTTGGTTTCTTAAGGAAATGTGACCCACATTAAAACCTACAACCAGAGACACTAAAACACAAAACCACAACGTATATATACAAGACATAGCAACCAAATGCAGCAGCCCTTCATAACCAACAAACACATCAAATGTGGCAACAACATAAACCATAGGGTAGTACATGAAACATGCAATAAACTTAAGGAAACCACTAAGGCAGCCCTCCTCAAGTAAATGCTTGGCTTTAGGAAGATTTTAACACTAGTTAGTACTAACTTTGGGCTTTAGAAACCCTCACTTCACAGCCATCATTGTGCACTTCAAACAAGCACAAAACCTTCAATAAGTGCACTCCCTTCACTAAGCTTTGGTTCATAAAGCTCATGGCTCTCTCCCAATCTTAGCCCTAGCTCCATGGATGGTTACCAAGATGAGTAGGCTGAATATGGAGCTCGATACTTGAAGTATTCAAGCAATAGCTCCTAGTTTGCTTCCAATTGCTTCCTTTTGCCTTCAATTTCAATCTTGGAGGTATGGTGGCTATGGAGGGCTATGGAAGAAGTGTGGAGGAGGGTGGTTGCTAGTTGGATCGAATATGAGAGAATAAAAATTGAGTTTCGCTTCTTAAATTAGCTTTAGGACACTAAACGTCTATGTTAGCCTTAATCATGCCTTATGTCATTTTCTTTGCCCATAAGCATGACTTACTGATCCAAATTTTTCCCACCTTTTTGACTATTTATTAAGACACCTCCCCCGTGGTGGGTTAACACTACAATTACACCCTTTGACCTAAGTCAAAAGCTTGAACACCTTAAAGTTTACACTAAGACATTTAGGTCCTTAATGCCTTTAGTGTTTCCTTTGTCCAAACTTGTCTTCCATGAGCAATTTGGTCTTCCAATAGCACTTTCATACCATTCATATCCTTCCCATAACTCTCCAACACTCTTTCTTGAGAATTTTGCAATTAAGTATGCAAATGTCCAAAACCGTACAAAAAAGTCCATAGGTTGCTTGACAAACAAGCAATCCTTAAGACTTTTATGGGGGGGCAAGTTTCCCACTTAAAACACTTTTAAGGAGGTGTTCATTATAACTTTTACCCCTCATACTTCAATCATCATGAAGAGAATTACATAATATAATTGTTTTTTTTACCATTATGTCACACCTGTAATTCTCCCATTTTTGCGAGGTGGTAACAATCCTCCCTCCCTTAAAAATTTTGGTCCTCCAAAATGGCATTTAGCTTTGGATATTTTATAGGATACCTTTCCATAAGATTTTTCTTAGTTTCATTGGTCGCTTCCTTTTCAAAGTGGCGTGGCCATTGAACTTTAACCATGGAATGAGCTTGTTTCTTAACCTACTAGTATCCTTGGCCAGGATAGCTATAGGTTTCTCTTCATATGTCAAGTTAAGTTCCAACTGTATGTCTTCTACCACAATAGCATGCATTGTGTCCAACAGACACTTTTAAAGCATACTAATGTGAAAAATGTTATGAACATTTGACATGTTTGGCGATAGAGCTAACTTGTATGCTACCTTGCCAACTCTGTTTGAGATCTTATAACGACCTATATATCTTGCAGCTAACTTGGTTCTTCTTCCAAATCCAATAGTGCCTTTGGTTGGTGCAACTTTCAGCCAAACATTGTTACCAACCCCAAAGTTCAAGGCTTTCCTTCTTTTATTGACATAGGTTGTGGCTCTTTCATTGGCTGCCTTTAATCTTTCTTGAATCTTCTTAATATTGGTAGTACTTTCCTCAATAATTTTGGGACCCAACTCTAGCCTATTTGAGGCTTCTACCCAATAGTGGGGTGTCATGTACCTTGTTCCATATAATGCTTTATAAGGTGCCACGCCAATGGTGCTTTGATAACTTTTATTATATGAGAATTCAACCAATCGTAAGTCTTGGTCCTATTCACCCTTGAAATCCAACACACAGCTCCTAAGCAAGTCTTCCAATATCGGTATCATGCTTTTAGTTTGCCCATTACTATGAGGGTTATAAGCAGTATGATGCCCAGTGGCACCCTCATTGTATGACATGTTGGCCTGAAGGAGAGACTTCTGATGACAAGATATCTACAAGACTTTGAAGAACACGGGTTAGGAGCTACCTGAATTGTGTTTTTGGGGGAAGAACCTTCGATGCCCCAATCAGTATGCGGGAGAGAATTTGTTAAAAGTAGAGAGTAGGAAAAAGAGAGTGCCGTTGTCCTTATGAATGAGCCTCCTAAGTATTTATAGGAGGATGGAGGGAGGAGGCTACTTTGCACAGCTTAGACAGATCATGACATGTGTCTGGCCAGATCTGGTTCGTACCTTCAGAGGCAGGCATCTCCAACTGGTCATTGGTAGTTTTAGCTAGAAGGTAGGGGTGTGTGCGATGCTTATTTGTCAAAAATTCCCCAATTTGTATTTGTCATTTTATGAACAAGACCCCTTCAGGGGTGTGAGACCCCTTCAACTGTAGATTTTCCTGAGGGCTACTAGAGTAGGCATTTCAGAAGGGTGATTTATCCTTGAGGGACATTTTCCTTTATCGGGTGATGGACATATTTTTTCGAGGTTGGTAGCTCACAAATCTGAGGGTGGTAAGGAGCCCTTTTTCCCTGAAGTTGTCCATATAACCTTCTGAGGTTGGTGTTATGACTACCCGACGGTGGTTTCAAGTTAGCCATTTAGGAGGTCTCATGGGCAATAGCCCTTCCGCTATCACATGCCCCCCTCGAAGAAGCTGAAGTTGAATCTTCGGTGCTAATCACTTAGGAGCACATCATGGAAATCCTACATTTTTGGTTAGCTAAAGTTGTCATTGGTGAAAAGACTTGCTTCCTCTAGCTCCTCGGGCAGAGACACTTTCTTTGGCTAAAGTTATATTTTTGGCATTTCCTGGGTTTCTTCATTTGTGTTCCATTCTCTGGCTTTGGGCCCTTGGTCAGGATGTTGCCGCACATTAACTTCTTTCTTTTGGTGAAGTCACACCTTTAAATTTTTGGGGAGTTGGGGTATATCCTTTAGCCGAATGCTCAGTTCTAAAGAGGTTATAGCTTCAGAGGCAAGGGGACATATCCCCTTAGGATTTTTTAGCCCTATCCTTTACCAGTGAATCATCCTTTCTCATGGCTAAGCAGTCATGTCACCTCGATTTAGGCAGCATAGCCCTACTAGTGTCAGAAGGTGTGCCCTTGGTTTCCATGTCTTGTGACACGTGTCTTTAGTTTATTGGTGATCCGTTGTGTCCATTACATCGGTTATGTCATTTCGCTTGTGAAGGGTCATTATGGCGATGCTTCACCTACCTTCTTCGGTCTATACAAAGCCTTTTGCCTTTAGAGTTTGCTCACTTCTTTACTTCCATCCCTCTTACTTTCTTTCTTAATCTCATTCTTTGTCCTTTCCTTGTGGTGGTTTCTATGGTGGAGCAATTTTCGGTGAGTTTTGTGGCGATTCCCAAAGTTTCATTTTTTTTTCCAAATAAGTGGGTTTCCTTCTAAAGTTATTCTTCTTCTTCCCATTTTTTTTTTCTTTCCTCCATCTTCCTGAGGTTAGTGTCTTTGTCATCAAAGATGTCATCTGAACAAGCCATGGTTAAAGCTTTTCTTGAGACTTGGTGTCACACCCTACACAGGCCCCAGCCTGTGCACTTATAGTGCTACTCACCAAGCTGCCATGAAAGTTATTAGCTTCTTGCAGTTATATGTATTATGAGTAGACTTAGGTTTCGGCAAACTTTCAATCTTGCAGCTTAAGTCTTATTTTCTTAAGGTAAGGCCTGGGAGGTGCCCGAGGAGGCTTACTAAGTAGTCCTAAATACTTTACTTCCAGCACAAGGCTATTGGGTTTTGGGAGCCAAACAGCACAGCGGAATTTAACCAAAACCTCCAAGATCCAAGTGAAACGGGGTAAACCGGGTGTTCAAAAACTTTCATACCTAATTTTTGGTTGAGATCTCTCACTCAACTATAGAGTCGAATCACAAAACTTGAATAGTTGACGTGTTCAAGCTCTCTATGGCATCCACACGAGCCTCTCGGGATCACCACGCTTCAACCGCATCTCGGTAGATGACTTTCTCTTGTGCTTGCAGTGCTAGCTTGCGTCCTCCAAGGAATTGTAAGAGAAGAGTGCGACTGTCCCTTTTTGAGGCTAGGGCAAGGAGGCCCGCGAATTTCTCACTAGAAGTTGTATTTATAGTGAGACTCAACTTCCAGGCCTAATGGGTTTCAAAGCCCTAATCCAATTAGGCTTTAATTTTGGGCTTAATAATGGCTCAACTATTGGGCCCATTATTAATACGAAATTATTATGAAACCAAAACCCAAATTATTAGCCCATGCACTCTAATGATCCAAATAGCTCTATGTGTGCGACCCAATAGGCTCTTACCACGTTGGCAATGATCATAAATCACATTTATGATCATAAGCAATCAGCGGTGTCTAGCAACACATCATTGCTACCCAAGTGACAAGATTGTCGATGATTCGACTAAACCTTTATGATCATCACCGATATATGCCATTGTCCCTTTGTCCAAGATATCAAGACTAAGCACGAGACATGGAATGTGTCACTCTCGTATAGCCCAATCTTTGGTTTCTTGATTACCGAGTAGACCAACTTAAACTGATGACATTGATATCCTATATCAACTCATCCGAGCATGGCCATGCATTTTTCTAAGTCTTACTCTATCAAGGGGCCCAAAGATATCATTCCCGTTACATAGGAGGGACAAATCCCATCTTGATCATACAAATCCATCCGCATGATATGTGACATACCCAATGACCTCCTTCAAGTTCACTCAGTTACGAGCAACAAAGGAAAGTATCAAAGTATGTGACTCACATGTAGGGAACCTTGATGATCTTAGGTCGAAGGACTACATATACCATGATCACTATGAGAATCACTTATGACACTCATATAACGATCCATGTAGTGTTCTCATGATGGGTCGGTTCAGTACACAAGTTCTCCAACTTGTACCCATATGTAGACTACATATCTCATATTAGTCTCCACATATGCTAGTCGTTATGTATTATTGCAACCCACTCCACAATAATACTAGACTAGGGATGTTTGAGAATATCATTATTCTAGGGTTACAATTATGTTTGTTAAGTTACGCAGAAACAAAACAACAAACATAATTGCTAGATTAATGCCTTAATAAAATATCATGACTTAATGTGCAAAAATACAATCATCTCATGATTGGCTTTTGGGCACAACACTAACAATCTCCCACTTGCACTAAAAGCCAATCATCCATGTATCTAATACCGATGGACCTAGAATGGTTATCATGCTTCTGCTGCGTAAGGGGCTTTGTCAATGGATCAGCAATGTTGCTGTTTGTCGAAGTCCTGCATATCCTTACATCACTCCTCTCGATGATCTCCCTGATGAGATGATAGCATCGGACTATGTGTTTGGATCACTGGTGAGATCGAGGTTCCTTAGCCTGTGCGATTGCTCCATTGTTGTCACAATAGAGCTCTATTGGGTCGGCAATGCTTGGAACCACTCCAAGTTCAGTGATGAACTTCTTGATCCAAACTACCTCTTTTGCAACATTAGAGGCGGCAATGTATTCAGATTCTGTTGTAGAGTCATCTACTGTCTCTTGCTTTGAACTCTTCCAGCTCATAGCAGCACCACCAATACAAAACACATAACCAGATTGCGATCTAAAATCATCCTTATCGGATTGGAAGCTTGCATCGGTGTAACCCCTTACAACGAGCTCATCTTCACCTCCAAAGAACAAGAATGCATCCTTAGTCCTTCGTAAGTACTTAAAGATGTTCTTAACAGCTATCCAAGGACTCTCACCAGGGTTCGATTGGTGCCTACTCGTCATGCTTAAGGCATATGAGACATCAGGACGAGTACATATCATGGCATACATGATAGATCCAATTGCTGAAGCATATGGAATCTTACTCATGCGCTCTCTCTCCTCGAGTGTACTCGGACACTGAGATCTAGAAAGAGTTATACCATGTGACATGGGCAAGAATCCTTTCTTGGAATCTTGCATGCTAAACCTCTTTAGCACCTTGTCAATGTATGTACTTTGACTTAGGCCAAGAAGCTTTCTAGATCTATCTCTATAGATCCTGATGCCTAACACATAGGCTGCTTCACCCAAGTCCTTCATAGAGAAACATTTTCCCAGCCAAGTCTTCACAGACTGTAGCTCAGGAATGTCATTCCCGATGAGTAGTATGTCATCTACATACAACACCAAGAAGACAATAGTGCTCCCACTAACCTTCTTGTAGACACAAGGTTCATCTTCATTTTTGATAAAACCAAACTCTTTGATTGCTTCATCAAAATGAAGATTCCAACTTCGAGAAGCTTACTTCAGTCCATAAATGGACCTTTGCAACTTGTACACTTTATTGGCATTCTCAGGAGTGACAAAACCCTCAGGTTGTGTCATGTACACATCCTCAAGTAGTGATGGCCATCAGCATCATCTCCACTATGTGTCATGGTGAATGCGGTAGAGACTTCAGGAGGCACAGGAAAGTCCCGAAAGAAGGTGCTCTGTGTGGATCACCTGTGATGGCGGCAGCATCTTTGTGTGGCAGGCACGGTAAGGTCGAGAAGGACTTCTAGTATTGTAGAGAGCCCGAAACGGGGATTCCTCATGAGGACCTGCCTGAAACACTCAGAAAATAGGGGTTAGGAGGTCCCCAGAATCTTTTTCTGGGGAGGAGCCTCTGACGCCCAAGTCAGTACTTTTAGAAGTAGAGAGGAAGTAGTAAGCACAAGAGACTTTTGCCTGCCGTGTTTTCCTGGGGGCTGAAAGGAGAGGATTTAGGGCGGAGAGAGGAGAGAGATCCAGCCCTCCCTCCCCGCCTGAGACCATTCCCCTGATATATATAAGAGGGGGTGAGCCCTTCGGATTGTGACACGTGTATGGACGGATGTCATCCGTACTTCTGGGCGTGGGGGCCCCTAGCCGCCTGCAGGCTCCTCGGGCCACGAGCTGTGACAAGCGTAGCCCTACATGACAGGACGTGGGCAGTGGCGGCGTGTCAGAGTGCATATGAGGGCGGCGTGCAGGGTGTGCGGGCAGAATGTCAGAGACTCCTTGATGGCTCCTGCCGTACCTCCGAGGTCCCCTTGGTTGATGTCTCCCTTCGGAGTGAGGGGCCTTTTCCCGGAGTCAGACTGGTACTTCGGGGTATTCCCTGGCTCCGAAGTTAGTCCTTCGGGGGACTTTCTCCTGCAGAAGGTAGCTGGTTCTTATCCCCCGAAGCTGGTTCGGTCGCCTTCCCGAGGGAGGCGATACGCTAGTTTCCCGAAGTTGGAATTGGCGGGCTACCGAGGTCGTGTACCTCAGGTGTCTGGCTCCCTCCTTTCCGGGGTCGTCAGGTGACCAGGGCGATAGCACTTCGGCTATCACATGCCCCCCCTCGGAAAGCCGGAGTGGAGGCTTCGGCTAGTGGTCCTTTTGGGGGCGCTTTTCAGGACTCGGAGTGTGACGTTCGCAGGGGAGGCACTTCGCCACCTAGGGGATATGCTTTGTTCGGACAGGTGTCACCTGTCTGCCCTTTGGTGTTCTCGAGATACCCAACCTCTTTACTTTTCCTGCCATAGGCTAGTGGACCGTCACGTCTTGAAACTAGGCGTGTCAGTCTGGAGCGGTGCACCCGGGTTTTCAGGATGTCAGAAAATGCGTCCTAGTTTCTCGTGACGGGCGACACGTGGCAGGTGCTGGTTGGGATGGGTACATCTTTTCGCGCGTGAGGGGCAATTATGGTGACATTTCGCCTTCGCGCAGCAATTATGGCGCCCTTCCGGCTACCCTTCCTCGATCTATATAAGCCTCCTCCTGTCATACTCTTCATTTGTTTTTCTTTGCTCTCACTTTTCTCTTGTCTGCTCTTGTGCCTTTTCTTCCTTTTTTGCAGCGGTGTTAACGGCAGTGCTTCTTCCGACCACATTTCATGATGGCGTCCACAAATCCTGATTTCGGGAAGACTTTTGGTGTGTTCCGACTTCGGTTTTTGCTTTTCTTCTAGCTTCCCAAAGTCATTTTTCTTCTTTCCGAAGTCTCTTTTTTGTCCAACCATGTCTTTGCCTATTCCCGAGAGCTGGCAACCTCTTATGTCTTACCCTTGCTGCTCCACTTCTGAGAAATTAGAGAAGTGGACAGCCAAATTTTTCCTTCCCTCGTACGCCACCACAAGGTTACCCCACCTCGGCCAGTTTAGCTTTATGAACCAGGACGACGAGGTTACCGTTTTCCGAGCCCAACTGAAGGCCGGACTTCGGTTTCCTCCGCCGAAGATGATTTGCGACTTCTGCCAATTTCATGGCATAGCTGTGAATCAGCTTCCTCCCAACTCTTACTGCTATTTCAACGCCTTTCTCTGCATGTGCGGGGTCTTCGGGGTAGAACCCCATTTTATCCTGTTCATGCAGTATTACAAGCTCTATCCGGTTCCGAAGGGTGGCTTTTATTTCATGCTACCTCGGGGATCTGGGAGCAAAAAATTCATGTTCACCTTCGCTACCAAAGATAGCTGGCGAGGGTGGCAAAGGAAGTTCTTCTTCCTGAAGGTGGCGGAGGCCTGGTCGTATGTTCCGACTAAGTGGGCTCGGGGAAAGCTGGAGACGGATGTCGTGGATCCCAAAAAGTTGCTAACTCCCGAGTTGGCGGCGAGGTTTGAGGACTTCGACAGACGTATCCGGGCTGTCGCCGACTGGGATGCCGAGGTCCCTCCACGCTCTCTCTACCCCTTCCCCATTATGTGGAAGCTCATGACCGAGGAGGTCCTTCGGGAGTTGGGGGTAGTTAAGGAGCATAAGACGGATCTCGGCATGCCAGCTCCTGCTACCGAGGGGAAGGACTCTTGGCTAGTGAAGCTCCTTCGAAGCGAGCTCACTTACGAAGCCTTTTTTGAAAGTAAGTTTCCTTTCAAAGTTTTCAGCATAAGTGCCTGTCTGGACTCACACTGATGTTTTCCCTCTTTTTCAGAGATGGGCGACGAATCTGCTGCCTACTATAAGTCTCTCTTCCTTGGTCAGGCCGAGAAGGGGGAACAAATGAAGAAAGGCGTCTCCAAGAGGCGCAAGACTACTGGGAGCGGACCGTCTTCGGCCAAGAAGGCGAAGCAGGACACCCTTCTTCCACCCCCGGAGGGTGTGGCGGAGGCCGGCGGTGACATTGCAACTTCCACCAAGCCTGAAACTCCCGCCGAGCCTGAAACTCCCCCCGAGCTTGATACTACCGCCGAGGTTCCTGCCGGGGTGGTTACTGTTGCTGCTGCTTTGAGTCCCACCACGTCGGTGGATCTTTTGGGCTCTTTGGCAGGGGGTTCCTCTGCCGAGGAGTTGGAAAAACGCCGAAGGGATAAAGGCAAAGATATTCCTACCGACGTGGAGGAGGTTCGGGACTCCGATGACGACGTTGTTGAGGTTGCGCCTGGTTTGTCTCTTACCCCTTTTTAATACTCGTATCCTCATAACTTGTATAGTTAAGGAGCTTTGTCTGACTTACGCTTTCAACTTTTCAGAAGATCTGGCGCCCTCAGCTTGGATGGTTGAGCATGCCCGAAGGCAGGCTCTGTGGGATTCCCACATCCCGAAGGACAAAGTCCCAAGGGAGCCGTTCTGGTCTTTCACGGAGGACATGAACCTGTTCTCTGAGGATTGCCGGGAAATGGCTCCCCAGATGGCGAGGGGCGTGCTCACTCAGGCTTCCTTCAAGGCAGTTGCCGAGGAGTGTGCCTCTGAGGATACCCTTGCCGCTAAGGTTTCCGAGCATGCTGCCCAGGTAGTTCTTCAGGCCTCTTCATTTTTCCTCCCACTTTTTTGTCTAAGTGTTTTGGCTTTCCTTGTGTAAATTTCACTAAGTACCTTGTTTTTTTGTAGCTCCTGGGGTATAGTGGATACCTTCAAGCTTGGGCAGCAAAGCAGTCTTCGGTCCGAGCTTGGGCCGAAGATAAATTAGCGAAGGCCAGGGTCTTCTGCGCTAACTCGGTTGTGATGAACACCGAGTTGAGCCGAATAGCCAAGGAGAGGGTTGCCAAGCTTCGGGAGGAATTCTTGAAGGGCCAAGATGAGCTCTTGAAGGATTTCTCCAAGAAGATGTCTGACCTTGGTGAGAAGGTTGTGAGCTTATCCTCGGCCAACGAGGCCATTCAGAAGGAGAAAGAAGAAGAGGCGGCTCTCCTGATGAAGGCTCTTGCTGACAATGCTGAACTTCAAGCCAAGGTCGACTCGCTGAAGAAGGATTCAAAGAAGAAGAAGAAGATAAAGGAGCTGGAGAAGGAGGTTGCAGATCTTCGGAAGGAGGTTTCGGATCTTCAGAATGAGGCGGACGACTTGGACGTAGAAATGGACAAAGCCGTTCAAGCGACCAAGGTTGCCTTTCAGGACGATTTCTGCCTAGCTCGTCACCAATTTCTGAAGAAATATCCAGACCTCGACCTTTCCTTCTTGGCAGCCCTAGATATTCTCGAGGGTCCTCAGTGGACTTGGTCAAAAATTGAGCTCCTCAACCTGCCATTTGCCCATCCTCCTGCACCGAAGGCGGCGGCCAAAGACACAGGAGCCGGAGCTTCCCATGACGCCGGGGTCCCTTAGATATTCTAGGGCCTTTGCCTTCTTCTTTTTCCTTTGTTTTTTTCTTCTTGTAACCTTCTCCTTGTACCAAGACCTTCTTCAATGAATTTTCCCTCATAATTTGGTTAAGTCTTTTGAGCAATTTTTTGTTTCCTAGTTTCCCTGACCACTTTTGGTCAGGGGACTTCGGAGTGCTACACTTTGCTCGTTTCATCGGCCAACCTTCGGGTAAACGTTCGTTGTTGGCGAAGTTGCCTTAGGCAAATTTTAGCCTGCCCTCGTCGGCCGTATTTGATAGACTTCACCTTTTTTGGGCATATAGCCCAACCGACTTCGGAAGGAAAATGTGATTTTCGGGAGCATGTGTTTCAGCTTTATTTGGCGAGTACTCTTCAGATAGGGGAAAACTTCTGTACTTAGACAAATTTCTAACCTGTACAATTTCTTGTTTGAAATTTTAAGTATAGAGTTTCTTTAAGGCATCCGAGTGCCATGTATTCTTTCAATTTTCCCCATTCGGTGTCACCAAGCTTGTATACTCCCTTTCGGACCTCATCTGTGGCCAAATAAGGCCCTTTCCCATTTGGCCGAAGTACCCCATGGGACGGTTTTTGGGGTTCAAACTCGGCCTTTCGGAGGATGAGGTCTCCTTTCGTTATTCCTTTTGGCCTATCATGCAGGTTTGTGCTCATGGCCACCTTTGGCTGAAAGGCCCTTACTCTGAGCTCGGCCATCCTTCTGTGTTCGCCAGGTC